>QARZ01040911.1:68432-96012 GCA_013407115.1 Glycine latifolia
AGTTTGTAATCAAAATCAGTCCCAAACCCCACAAATTTTAACCTCATCAGAAAGATGTCAAATAAGGTACAGTAAAAATTTAATTTAAGGAAACATATCAAAATCGTCACAATCGGTGTTGGGCTGGTGCCAATGAGTCAACGACAATTTCATATGATTCAGTTCCATTTCATAACAAGTAATAAATGGAAGCAGAGGAATGCTAACCTTGTGGGAGCCGCCGACAGTTGCGAGCGCAGAACGATACCAAGGAACCACTGTGAGACAACGTCGATGCCGATAATGACAGCGACAAAGGTGACTGGAAGCGCCGTGACAGTGACTGCTGACAATGTAGGCGCGAGATAAGGAGTAGTGAAGGTATGTGTAAGACAGAAGCTATGAGCAGTGAAGGGTGAGAGATTCAAAGGAGATAGGCACGAGAGTGAAGGGTTTAATTCTGGGACAGGTTTTATGATAACAACAACATCGATTTTCATTGACAAACCGATGTTAACTATATTATGTTAACATCGGTTTTCTTAAAAATTGGAAAACCGATGTTAACAAGACTTGGTTAACATCAGTTTTTCTTAATAATCTAGAAAACCGATGTTAACAGGACTTGGTTAACATCAGTTTTCCTGGTTTTTAAGAAAATTGATGTTAACCAAGTCCATTTAATTACAAATTTGCCACTGCGTTTTCGTTAACATCGATTTTCTCAAAAACCAATGTTAACTTAGCGATGTTAAAACCTATTTTTCTAGTAGTTGTTCCCACGATACATACAGATCGATGAATTATTGTAATGTTCTCAATCATTTTTTTTAGCAAATCATACTTGTTTCTCTTAAATTTAGGACTTATTATACTCGCACCATTATGTTAAAATACATTTCTTTGACATCCCATGGCGTCTCTGTTAATTAAAGGTGTTTATTTTTTGTTTAAAAGTCCAAATAACCCTTCTTGAAGGGGAGTGCTGATGTGTAAAAAAGGGTGTTGATAATGAAAATGCGGTGCATGTAGGAAAAAAACTTCTCTCTTCCAGTTTCCAAACCCTTGACAGTCGACACCCACCCTCCATAACCACTACTCCACCAAACACCACAACCCAAACACCAGTGCCGCCACCTAGAACAACCACCGACGCACCACCCAATCAGTGTCTCCACCCTCAGTCATCTCCTTCAGCCTAAACGTGGCCATTAAAACACCACCACAACGTTCCCTTTGGTGGCTGTTGCCATTCTCTTGAACCCTAACCCTTCTCTTTTCTTCTGCCTCTCTCTTACCTTTTTCTTTTCTTTCCCACCGACATCATCTTCCCTCGCCACTTGGCTCCCTGCCGCCCACGCTCGCACCCCTTTGAAGTCTCCACTGTGCCACTGCCATCGTACGACAACCTCCATGTGATTCCCGTCAATGACTCCCAAAAGTACGTCATCCTCGAAGACTCTACAGCTTGCTTCGTGCGTCAACACGATTCAATGCCCAGATTGGAGCTTGGGTTGTTGTGTGGTTTTTGGAAGAAGTTGACGTTCTGATTTCTTTTAAAAAAAAATTGTGAAACTGTAGTGTGATTTCTAAAAAAAAAAATTAAGCTTTGGTTTAGTAGATTTTAACACTTGCTGTGCATGTTACTGTCTATGTTGATTCCTCATTTCCTTGTTTCTTAATTTAAATTCTTCATCATCTACAAGAGAAAGTTCAAGTTTTCGCTTTGTAACAGTAATTGATGTGAAGTTTTAAGCCTGGTTAATGATGTTTTTAATGGAATTTTCCATCAACAATTGAGATTTAGTTCAAGCCTTTATTTCTCCTCACACTTAAACTTTCTCATTCTGTATATTTGATGGTGATTTTCATTTGAAAGTTCAAATAATGTTCAAAGCACACATGCAATAGTTTTTGGTTCCTTCTATCTGAAAAAAAAATCAGTTTGTTATGTTAATCTGTGCAAGGAAAAAGACAAAGGATATTTTGGAAAAAATAAATCATTAAAAAAGCATGTGAAAGTCACATGTTTAACTTATGTTAATGTTTTTTACAGTGTTTGGACAATAGGAGGACACACTGTAACAAATGACAAAAAAATAGGGAATATGAGTATAGGATGAAAATAAAGAAGGGTAATAAGTCCTAAACTCAGCAAAGTTGAGTATAATTTACTCTTAATTTCTTTTTTCTTCAAAAGAATAGATGTAATGGCTTTCATTTTCTTGCAAATATCTTTCAATGTCCTTCTTATTCTTTCAATAACATCTTTTTCTTCCAATAATACTTTCTATTTTGATGTCTCAATTTTTTTCCGTAACATATTCTTTTATTTAATATGTATTATTAATTTGTTGGAGTTTACTTTAATCATATAATTTTAGATGATTGAACTATGATAAGATTAAACATTAAAAAAAAACTTATATAAACTTTTAAATAAGTTAGCAGGGTTAAATTTGATTCTTATGAAAATTGAATGTTTCTTCTTATAAAAAAATCTAATATTTTTATTTCCACTTTTGTCTCATGCTTTTTTTTTTTTGTTCTTTGTTAAAGACTACAGGTGTTCCCAATTCACTCAATGAAAGACTAATATCTTTCGTAGAACGTGACTTGAGTAATAGCGATTTTAAATTTTATAGATTATAGTTTGTTTTACATAATTTTTTTTCTTATTGATAAATCTATTAACTGGTGTAAAGAGAAATTATACCTATATAAAAATTCTAATATAAAAGGCCTATAAATGAGTTCTATAATAATAATAAGTAACATGCCAAATTCAGATTTTTAATTTTTTTAAAATAAAGTAGGTCTATTTAGACAAAACTTTGTACCACTTAACTTATTTCTACTCTCTTAGTTGAAACAGAAACAGGATAATATGAAGTAATTTGTAATAACATATGGTAAAAATGTTTAAAAAGTGGAGACAAAAGGAGAACATATTTTTTTTCAACTATTGTTAGAAATTATAAATAATAATTTATGATTCCATAATTAATAATATAAAACATCTTTAAAGGTAAATTCTAATTAAATTATATTTTTAGTTGGGGCAGTCGATTAGTGTCAATTAAAAACACTTTCTTGCTACATTGTAGACTTTTTACCTTTTCTTCTCCATTTTTCAAACCACAAACAAATACCACCATTCTTCCCCTGCCAAACCCATACTCTATCTTCACCAATATGACGCGGTCAACATTTTTACCCTCTTCTCCGATCTCCCTCTCTCCCTCTCCTCTTCTCTCTGGTCGCTCTCCCTTTCTGTGTCACTCTTGTGCGTCGCTTTTGCTTGCGCCACTTCGCTGAACCAAATTGAGCACTGCGAGTTGGATTGTGCACGTTCCGCGGTGAAGGGGCTGAACGAGGTTGGTGACTGCGAACCCAAGTGTTCTCAGGAGTTGACGATTCCGAGCCATATAGAGAAAGAGGGACAAGACGCGATCAAAGAGTATTTGGATAGCGTAATCAGCAACGTGCTCTTTGAAAGTTGTTCAACTGGAACAGGGCAGAATAAGGAGACACACCCGGATAGCTTTGCCATCGAACCAGACAGCATAACACAAGAATCAGGGTACGTAAATATTCTCGAACTTTTTTGTTAACCTGCAAATTCCATATGGTGTCGTAAATTTTTTAAGAGATGTTTTTATTTTCTAATTCTAGTTTTTGATTGAGTTCAATATCTTTCTGTCATTCTTAATCAATTAAAAAATCATGCTAGATATACTTTTTAAGTTATTTATTACATACGAAACTTTATAATTAAATAATAATGTAAAATTTTTCTTAATAAAAGATAATACAAAATCTTATATCAATGATGATAATGTAAAAATTATCAAACATAATTTTGATATGGATGATTATCACATACACAATGCATGTACTATTTATTCTTTTTATATAACTTTTTAAATTTAGAGAAATAATATTTCTACAACAAATAAATTTTGTACTTGTATCGTGCACATGCTATTATTTTAGTCATTTTTACATATAAGATAAGATAAGATAAAATATTTTAAATATTTTAAATTTACAGTAATGTTGAAATGAAGAGAAAAGAGAGAGGAATATAAATTTGAAATGTGGATGAGCTAGAGAAATAAACAAAACAAATATAATATATATATATATATATATATACTGTGAAAGTGAAAGTTATTTACACCATAATCAAATCATAGATTGAATTATTGATTTTAATAGTTATTTTCAAACTTGTGTGTGTTAATTTTTAAGTTAGTTAACTCTGTAATAAATTTTACATAGATAAAATATAAAAATTAAACTCTAATTTTTTTAATTGACGGATATAGAAAATAGAAAGTTGAGAAGTTTGAAAATAAAATGTGGTATAACTCGGAGATAAGAGAGAGAAAAAGTATCTACTAAATATCAAATTGAGATATTAAATTACTTTTTGGGAGATTCTACAGTGTTACGTGGGATTGGAGATTTTTTAAGATCTCTTCTATTTTTTTCTTTAGTGGTAGATATCGTTTTGAAATTTTTTTTTTAACATTATGCAGATTTTAAGAATTCTTATATAAGAACACATTCTCCATGTTAGAGATCTGTTCACTTTATTTATTAAAAAATATAGTAAAGATCAGATATTGAACTTAAGATCTTTACCCAAGATCTTGCATTAAAGATGCTCAATGGTATGATAAAGATGCGTGTATTCACTTTTAAATGTTTAATTGCTTTGTTTATGTTGTTTGAACATGGGTGAGAGGAATATGGATGCAGATAAATCAGCTTATAAAACGCCCAAAGAGCCTGCTGGGGTAGAACACTAGCTCACAATTCCAAGCCATATAGAAGAACAAGGGGTAGATGCGATCATAAACATGACACTAAACATGAACTGAGAAATTGCGCCATCCCAAAAGTGCTTTTCCTACCAACTAAGTCACCTGCAAAGTCAGCATCACTAAAAGCAAACAAATCAAAGTTAGCTCCTCTAGGATACCATAAGCTCAAATCACTTGTCCCTTTTAAATATCTTAGGATCCTTTTTTACAGCTTTTAGGTGGGATTCTTTTGGATTACTCTGAAATCTAGCACATAATCCTACACTGAAAACTATATCAGGCCTACTTGCAGTCAAGTACAGTAAAGAGCCTATCATACCTCTATACATAGTACAATCTACACTCTTACCATCCTTGTCTTCATGAATTCTGTCACCTGTAGCCATAGGAGTGTAATGTGTCCTTGAAGACTCTAATCCATATTTTTTGAGAAGTTCTCTGAGATACTTCTGCTGATGAATCCAAGTTCCTTCTTCACTTTGAACTATTTGCAGTCCTAAGAAAAAATTTAGCTCACCCATTAAACTCATCTCAAATTCACTACTCATTAGCCCTGCAAATTCCTCAACCAAATCATTGTTAGAAGCACCAAAAATAATATCATCAACATAAACTTGTACAACTAACAAATCACTACCTTTGAATTTCAAAAAGAGAGTTTTATCAGTTTTACCTCTCTTGAATCCATTAACTAAGAGGAATTTAGAAAGCCTTTCATACCATGCTCTTGGAGTTTACTTCAATCCATACAAAGCTTTGTCCAGCTTGTAGACATAATCTCCAATGGTGGGATCCTCAAATCCAGGTGGTTGCTCAACAATTACTTCCTCTTGTAGCAAACCATTCAAAAATGCAATATTCACATCCATCTAATATAGCTTGAAGCCCATGTAGGATGCAAAAGCAATGAGAATTCTGATAGCCTCCATCCTTGCCATTGGTGTGAAGGTCTCTCCATAATCAATGCTTTCCTGTTGATTATATCCTTTAGCCACTAGTCTCGCCTTGTTCCTTGTGATGAAGCCAGGCTCATCTAACTTATTCCTGAATACCCACTTCAATCCAATTACAGTTTTATCCTTGGGTCTTGGTTCAAGATGCCAAACTTTATTCCTTTCAAACTGATGAAGCTCATCCTTCATAGCTAACACCCAATCTGAATCACTTAAAGCAGAAATATGATCATTAGGCTCAGTTAGGGAGATATAAGTGTTAAAAGCGCAAAAATTCCTAATTTGAGATCTAGTTTGTACTCCCTTTCTTATATCACTAAGAATCATGTCTATTGGGTATGAGCTCTGGTGTTTCCACTTTCTAAATTGAAATTCCTCACTTTGATTCATCATAATCTCATCATTTTTTTTTTCATCTACTCCTTCTTGATTAGTAATAAGCTCAGGGGGTTCCTCCTCTCTAGTGTTTGCATCTCCTAATCCTTTGTGATCAGCTGCTTCAATCCCTGAGTCATCTTCCTTATCTTTGTTGTTCTTTAATCCGGTAGGTGATCTCATCAAACCTATATCAAAATCATCAAAATTCTACACAACTCTATCAAGCACATCAGACTCATCAAATATGACATGAATACTTTCCTCAACACACATAGTTCTTTTATTATATACTCTATAAGCCTTACTCTTTGAGGAGTATCCTAGGAACACACCCTCATCACTACGTGCATCAAATTTACCTAAATTCTCCTTACCATTATTGTGCACAAAACACTTACAATCGAAGGTTCTCAAGTGCATTAGTGAGGGCTTTCTTCCTTTGAGTAGCTCATAAGGTTTCCTTTTCAACAAGGGTCTGATCATTGCTATATTTATGATATAATAGGCAATGTTGAGAGCTTCAGCCTAGAAATTTCTTGGAAGACCACTTGCAATCAGCATGGTTCTTGTCACTCCTCCAGCGTTCTATTTTTCCTTTCTACCACTCCATTATGTTGTCGAGTCCTAGGAGCTGAAAAGTTGTGGTTAATACCATGCTTCCTGCAAAACTCCATAAATTTTTGGTTAGCAAATTCTCCTCCATTATCAGACCTGATAGAAACAAGTTGATGTTCAAATAAATTTTGATTTTTCTTGACAAGCTTTAAATTCATCATAAGTCTCATCTTTTGTTGCAAGAAAAATAGCCCATGTAAATCTACAGAAATCATCAACAATCACAAAAACATATCTCTTACCAGACCTACTCATGACAGTCATTGGTCCACACAATTCCATATGAATGAGTTCAAAAGGTCTAGTAGTGCTTACCATATTCTTGGATTTAAAGGAGGATCTTACCTGCTTACCTCTTGCGCATGCATCGCATACCTTATCATTTTGAACTTTTATTGATGGAAGACCATCAACCAATTCATGAGTTCAGCTTCTTAATGGTATTCAAGCTAGCATGTCCTAACCTCTTATGCCACAACAATGGGTTATTATCTAAAACACTCAAATAGGTGAGAGAAACATTTGGCAAACAATTCAAATCAACCTAATAAGTGTTTCTAATTCTTTTACCCTCTAGAATTACCTCATTAGAATCCATTCTAGTTACTAAGCATTTATCAGAAGTAAACTCAACTTTTTTTTACCTTTATCACAAAATTGAGAAATGCTTAATAAGTCCTGCTTAAGACCCTTAACATAAAACACATTATATGTGGAGTGCGATGGTGACTTACCAACCTTACCTACTCCCATAATTTTCCCTTTGTTATTGTCACCAAAGGTCACACTTCCAGCTTCAAAAGGTTTGAGTGAGAGAAATTTTGATTTGCCTCCTGTCATGTGCTTGGAACAACTACTGTCAAGGTACCACGAGTTGTTCCCCCTCACTCCAACATGCAGTCATAAATCAATGATTAGTTTTGGGAACCCAGTCTAGCTTGGGTCTCTTCTTCTTCTCAACAAAGTTAGAAAGCTCATCTTTTCTAACCCAAACTTGTTTTACTTTGCATGCAGAAATAGAGTTATTCTTAACATGTGACATTCTTTTCAATAGCTTTTATCCTACTCTTGCATTCAAATTTAAGTTGTCCTACCTTGCCACAATGATAACACACCCTTTTCTCATACAAGTGCACATGCTTAGTTTTTGTTTTCCAGGTAGATTTCTTATTACCTTTAAATCCTAACCCATGCCTAGATGTGTTACAATTCTTATTCAACCAGTCAATAGCATTGGGTCTATCTACCTTGGGAGTCTTAAGGGCAAACTCTAGCTTATTTTGGAGGTCCTTATTCTCTTTAGTCAACTTTTCTATCTGATAACTATAATAACCTAGGTTTAATAAATAAGAGAAAAAGAAAGAAAGTTTAAAATTTTCTAAATTTCGTCAGAAAAAGCGTTAGCGACAGATTTTGCGATGGAATTAGCGACGGAAATTTTGGCCTGTGAATAGTGCCGCGCGATTAGCGTGGGCACGGCGCCGTTAGCGTGGGAGACGCGCCTAATTGGCGCGATAAGCGTGGTTTATGGCGCGGTTAGCGCCAGAATGGCCCTGGAAGCCATTTCTTGCGCATTCTTGGCGCGGATAGCGTGGGAAGTGGCACTAGTAGCGTGGGGACGCGTTCAGGACCCTATAAAAGGGTCATTTGGACGGATTTCTGACCCAAAATCCGTTCTTCTTCTTCCTCGAGGTTCCTTCTGCCATTAACGACCAGAGAAGCTTCATATCTTCTCCATACTTCATCTAAACACTTTCTACCCAACTAGGAAAGTGATTAGAACTTCGAGATGAGCTAGATCCTAGTTTCAATCTCTCGAAAAGATAATCAATCGGAGAGATCCCGTTCTCTAGGGAATTTGGGAAAACTGAGTTTGGAAGGGAAAGAAGGCGATTCAAGGACGCCAGAGCTTGGAGAAGTGATCCTCCAACCTTCCTCGACAGTTTTGAGGTAAGAAACGCAAGTTTTACCGATTGATTTGTGAAATGGTTCATGGGGTGAATAGTGACCCACTTGTGATAGAGCTAGAATTAGCTCTGGGTCCTTTAGAGAGATGTGTTTAGAATGACGAGAGGATGAAGGATTAGCTTCTGGTTTGTGTTTTGGTGACTGTTGGTTTTGGCTCTAGGTTATGCATGGGTGACTTGGACTGAGTCACTTGATTTGAAACATGCAAGGGCCATGATGATGGGCTTGTTGTGCCTGAGAGGCCATGAGAACGGTGTCTTGTGAGATAGACCGTTCAAGCCGTGGAAATCCCTGTATAAGTGGATTGTGTGAGCTGTGATGCTCATTGTGAATGGCTGGGTTGAGTCTGTGGAGACTCTTAGGCCATGGTTGTGTTGAGACAGACCATTGAGGGTCTATGAAAAGGCTTAGAATGGATACGCCTGATGAACCTTAAGTTAGATAACTTGGGTTGATGGAAAGGATTGAAATTCCTTTCCCAGAGGCAGTTGAGGACTGCTTGTTGAACTTGCATGTGTCTATATGCCTGTATGGTCTATAATATGCGGTTGTGTGCTTTGGTAGGGCTTGACACAACGGGCAGCAGTGACGCAGACCATCAGTTGAGCTAGAGCTGTGAGGCACGGCATGCCAGGTAAGCTCACTGTTCTGGGGTTTTTCCCTTAGTTGTGGTTTGCCACCCAAGTGGGTGATATATATATATATATATATATATATATATATATATATATATATATCTGATTAGGATGAGCCTGAGAGGCTTGGTGAACGGTACTTGGAGTGAAACTCAGTCCGTTCCAGACTTTGGAATTATGAGATGGCCTAGTGTGTGCTGGGCTTGAATGATGAACCCTAGGATAGACACTGAGATGGTGTGAGAATGAAAATGCACCTGAGGTTGCAGGTGATGGAACCTATAGGATACTGCGATAGTATCGGGCTAGTTGAGGTTCCCTAGCCAGAGGAAGAGTTTGAGGACTCCCTGGAATAGCTGAGATTCCTTGGGAGGTGCCACTGCTCTCCGCTAAAGTCCTAAGGGTGGATTGCCCTGTATGGAGGTTCCTCCTTAGGCAAAGCTGTGAATGGTTGTTGGCTGATGGTCTGATCCCTGTGATAGGGAAATTGATGTGAATGCTTGATGATGTGTATGCCTAACCCTGAGAAGGGGGAATTAATGTGTATTGGCATGCGATGTTTGAAATTTGGACTGAACCCTGTGATAGGGAATTGATATGCATGCTGTGTTTGAGTAGTATCCTATGGTAGTAGGATAGATGATTTGAGTTGAGTAAGACCTGTTGAGAGACGTTCCTGTGATATGGACGTAGCCTCCCGCATGGAGATGTTCCTATATACACAGAGGTAGCCTCCTCAGGCAATTGTATTGTGATAGAGGATGAGATGTTCCTGTGCTATATAGAGGTAGCCTCGTGAATAGAGATGTACCTATATACACAGAGGTAGCCTCATCAGATGAGATGTTCCTACAATATATATATAGATGTAGCCTCGTGAGCAGAGATGTACCTATATATATATATATATATATATACAGAGGTAGCCTCATCAGAAGGAGATGTACCTGATATATAGATGAAGCCTCGTGTGAGAGATGTTCCTATATATTCAGAGGAAGCCTTCGCTAGGTTTATACAGGCAGGAGATGTTCCTAGTATATAGAGGTAGCCTCCCTGAGTGGAGATGTTCCTATATACTTAGATGTAGCCTCTGCGTGGCAGTGTATGTGAAAGCCCTGAGTTGAGAGATTCCTCAGGCAGTGTGTGTGAAAGTCCTGGGAATTGAGTGCCCTTGACGGATGATCTTTTCCAGGCCAGGATGGTTACAGATATGTTGTATCTCTAAGAGAAGGTATCCCGAGGGGATGAAAGTCTCTTAGAAGAGCCATATCTGGATGTGTGAAGTCCTGAGTGGTTTTCTCAGGCAACGTTTTATATAGTTTCCTGAGGCAGTGCCTCTCTGGTATGGAAAGTGTCCAGTGGTAGACATTTATGTGATATACCTCTGTGAGATGAGTCTGCGATGGCTAGAGAGCCAGATGGCTAGAGAGCCAGTGTGAGGTGGGATACCTCCGATGTTGATAGCATCTAGTTAGTACCCAGAGATCTGGGAAATCTATGATGGCTAGGATGATGTCCTAGACTCTGTATCTGTATATGTGTGCTTAGGGGTGAATCAGGGTAAGGGAGGATCTCCCAGGACCCTGAGCTTACTGAGATGTTTATCTCACCCCTGTTGTGGGTTGTGGTTTTCAGGTACTTCTTGAGAAGAGGAGATACCACAGGCAGGCGGCCTTCGTTGAGTGTGCTGGAGTGGCCATAGGCTGCAGATGAAGACTAAAAGAGCCTTTGTTTACTCTCTGTCTCGTTCTCTGTATAAAGGCCTGGTGTGAGTGTACACCAGTTACAATGCATATATGTTGATGTATCCGATGGGGTTTCCCTCCTGACTATCTCTGTGTGTTTTGTCTGTTTCATATCTCTGCCTATGTTGTGTTTGTTTTTACCTAGATCAGCAGGGGCTTGTGTTATATGTGTTTTTTTATTCTACGCATAATGCAATCAAGAAAAATGATTCTCTCGCTTCCGTACTGCGTTTGTTTAACGCTGATAGCGCGCTTATGATATTATTAATGATAACATGTCCAGGGTGTTACAATAACCGATGTCGTATTGCTTCAAAAAAATTAAACTAAGCTAATTCTGTAGCACAGGATTAACCTAGGTCGACTCAGAGACACGATCAATATGGTTCCAACTTCAATTCACTAGTAAATAATAGGGGGATTTTTATCGAACAGTTTGCATGCGATGAATAAAAATTGCAGAAAAACATAGCAAAATAGAAACTAACAGAATTGATAATAGGTATTTTAAAACAGATTAAAAAGCATCAATCCAATTCACCAAACCAAGCAACGGGAATTATCATAGTTCTCAGATAATGATCTTATTATGAAAGTTCATTCAATTTCATTAGAAGCAGTTCAATCGAATTAACCCCTAAATTAATTGAAACCACAAACCTAATTGAAATATCATCCAAATAATCTGTGACTAAAATTTAAAATTAGGAAATGAATCCATACCCTAATCCGTTTTCACTCCTAAACACATTCATAATCATGAAAATTGTATAGAGGATTGAAGAAGAAAGTGAACATTCACACAGAATTTGAAATACCAAACCATAACTCAAATTCTCCTTGCTTGGGTTGGATCCTTGGATTAATTGATTGTTTAGCCTCCCATGATCATCATCAATGAAAGCCCCACGAAATTAGTGCAAGAAAATGGAAGAACAAAAATGAAAATGAAGAATAGTGAAGAACAATGAAGAACAGTTGAGAGAAAATAAGAGAAAATGTTTTAATTCTGAAAAACTTCGAAAAGTCACTACAAAATATGTTTGTGCTAAAATGAATTGTCCCAAATTCAAATAACTAAAATCAGTAAAATATAGTGACTGAGTCAGTAGGAAAGGATGAGCCATGATTAGGCCCATCTAATCTAACTAATTACACCAATTCGCAACCCAAAATTCAAGTGCAGTGATTTTGACTTCCAAGCCTAAAATGACCCTCAAAATGGCAGAATTGGCCTTGGCTTATCTCTGACAAAATTGTATATCTTTTCCTTATCTTTTTAGGGACTACTCATTTGCTCCATTTGGAGTTCTGTAAAGCTCTCTAGGTCCTGCACAAAGAAGATAGGTCAAGTAAGCAAAAAATCCGAAAAATAAGCAACAATTATCAATTAAGCCCACTTGTTTGCCTAAGGCAAAAACTGAATTAGAATGAGAAAATAAAATTCTAAGAGAAGTCAATTAAGCTAAGAAAAATAGAAAAATATTAAACTAAAAATACTCAATCAAAATACCCCACACTTAAACTTTTGCACTCGTGGGCAAAATTAAAAGAAAGACTAAGAGAAAAATTCAAACGAAAGTAAACCACAATCTAAAAGAAAGGTAAGAACAAGACACACACATTTTTCAATGGATCCTAACAATGCATAAAAAGTGAGAAAGATTAAAAATGGAAGAATGATATTAAGGTAACAAACAATCCATGAACACATGATCACAAAGTGCAAAGTGAAAAAGTAGTCAAGTTAAAATTAAGAATAAACCAAGGTGATAGAAATCTCTCAAAGAGCAACACTCAACCTCTTCTAATGTGTATGGGTTTACGTTTACACTCAAACACCATAAGTAACTAGCACATCCAAATTGTGACAAGACTCTAATTCATTCAACTTGAAATATACATGCATCAAAAGATCAAAAGGACTTTATTGGCTTGTAATGTATGACTTAGGTAAAGGGTGGATAAGAAAAGGATATTTAGGCTAAAACTAAGAGAAAAGAGGGGCAATGGAGAGTAAGCCAACCAGTAAAAAGAGGGATAGAAACAAAGAAATTATAAGGATGAAAATGAATCACAACAACATTTATTGCATTTTCTTTTTCTTTGTTTTTCTTTTTCCTTGTTTATACATTTTTTTTCTTTGAACTTTTGCTTTGTAAACTCTTTCTTTTCTTTTCTCTTCTTTCCTTTCCAAATCAAAACAAAATAAAAATACCCTACACTTGTTTGAAACCCACTCCCAAAACAATTCCAAGGCCCCTTTTCTCCCTAAAGTTAGGATAACTTGGTTTTCTATTTTTTAGTTTGTAATGAGCTACACAAGAAAGAAAAGGTTAAAGGTTCAAAAAGGGTATCAATGGATATCAATGCAAGGACAGTTCATCTCAATCAAAGCATGTGCAACAAGGAATGTCAAAAGAGGCAAGACAAAACATAGAGTAATCTAGCACAAGGGTGAAATCACACACGAAATAACGTGAATGAAATAATGTGATTCATCCACAAAGGCCCAAAAACTCACAAGGCATAATTCTATCACACATGATCCATCTTAAATTATATTTCTCAAGCCTACCTATCACTTCAACAATTGCAACAATGATTCACATCAAGCATGAAACCTTTCAATCCAACAAAAAATAGTACATTTCTCACAAATTATACAAGTTAGAAATCCTATGAAAATCATGAAAAAATGCCTATATTCTAATTTTTATTTTCTGAATGTAAAAATAGAATAACAACAAAACAGAACAAATACAACAAAACAATAACAGAAACAGCAACAAAAATAGACAGAAACAGACAAAAACAAAAACAAACAGAAACAGAAAACAAAAAATAGACAGATAAAATAGAAAACAGACAGAAACAACATACAGACTCAAAAACTAAAACAGAAAATAGAAGATAGACAGATAAAATATAAACAGATTCAAAAATTAAGACAGATAGAATGCAAAAATAGAAACAGAAACAGAAAACAAACAAAAATAGTAAACATAAAACATAAACAGATAATCAGAAACGTAAACAGAAAACAGATTTTGTAATCCTTCACCCCATACTTGAAATGCACATTGTCTTCAATGTAAGAACGCAATGAGATGCAAACAAAGAGACAACAAATAAAAGAAGGGAAAAGGAATCTCCCCAAATGTCATTCAAGTCACATCATCACATAGAATTGGCAAGACCAAAGAGATGTCCGCCACAAGCTCCTCTCCACTTGAGGGCTCTCATGAAATAACTTGAGTTGATGACTATTCACTTTGAAGACCTTGTTGGTAACTTCATTTTTAATCTCAACTGCACCATGGGGAAAAACATTAGTAATAACAAAAGGTCTATCCCATCTAGATTGAAGTTTACCAGAAATAAGCTTGAGGCGAGAGTTAAACAATAACACTTTTTGGCCAATATGGAAATCTTTCCTAAGAATCCTTGAGTCATGAAATCTCTTCACTTTCTCCTTGTAAATATTGGAGTTCTTATAGGCTTTTAAGAGAATTTCTTCAAGTTCTTGCAATTGAAGCTTCCTTTCCATACTCGCTTCATCAAATGTCATGTTACAACTCTTCACTGCCCAATAAGCACGGTGCTCAATCTCTACTGGCATGACTTACCAAAAACTACCCTATAGGGAGACATCCCCAAAGGTGTTCGATAAGCGGTCCTGTGAGCCCATAAAGCATCTTCAAGTAGCTTGCTCAAATCCTTCCTGTTGGGTTGCACTACCTTCTGTAACACTTGCTTGATCTCTCTGTTAAAAATCTCTGCTGGACCATTAGTTTGGGGATGATAAGCTATAGCAACTCTATGAACAACTCCATACTTCTGAAGCAAGGATGTCAATGACCTGTTACAGAAATGGCTCCCCTGGTCACTGATAATGACTCTAGGCACACCAAACCTGCAAAAGATGTTGGATCTCATAAAATCCACAACAACTTTAGAGTCATTAGTTCTAGTGGCCTTAGCTTCAACCCATCTAGAAACATAATCAATAGCAAGCATAATATATCAAAAATCATGAGAAACAGGAAATGGACCCATAAAGTAAATACCCCACACATAAAAAATCTCACAAAAAATAAAAGGCTGCTGAGGCATCTCATGTCTACATGTAATGGTTCCTCCTGCTCTCTGACACTGCTCACAAGTGGTGGTAAAGTGATGAGCATCTCTAAACAAAGTGGGCCAATAGAACCCACAATCTAATACCCTCCTAGTGGTTCATTGAGAACCAAAATGACCGCCGGTAGGTGTGCCATGATAAAACTGAAAAATAGACTGAATATCATGATCTGGCACACACCTACGGATCACTTGATCACTACCAAACCTCCACAAATAAGGATCATCCCACACATAAAATTTAGCATCACTCTTAAGTTTATCTATTTAAGACCTAGATGCATGAGGTGGAACAACAAATGCAACTATGAAATTCACAATGTCAGTAAACCAAGGGGTAATATGTGATGAATGCAAGTGCATCAAATGCTCATCAGGGAAATTATCCGTAATAGGAAAGGATTCAACAGGTCCCTCAATCCTGCTCAAATGATCAACAACCAAGTTTTTCGCACCACTCATGTCCTTAATCTCAATATCAAACTCCTGAAGAAGAAGCATCCATTTGATCAATCTAGGTATAGCATCAGGCTTCTTCAACAGGTACTTCAAAGTTACATGGTCAGTAAAGATAGTGATATGGGAGCAAAGCAAATAAGATCAGAAGTTATCTAAAGCAAAAACAATAGCTAAAAGTTTTTTCTCCGTGGTGGTGTAGCTAACTTGGGCTGCATCTAAACTACGTGAAGCATAAGTAATGAAATGGGATCCTTTATCAACTCTCTGTGACAGCACAACCCCAAGTGCATAATTAGAGGCATCACACATAAGCTCAAAGGGAAGTTCCCAATCTAGTGGCTGCATGATTGGAGAGGTCGTAAATGCCTCTTTGCAAGGCTGGTCAATCATAAAGTCTACGTCCTTTTGGAGAAGCTTGGACAATGGCAGTGCAATCTTGCTGAAATCCTGGATGAATCTCCTATAAAAACCTGCATGTCCAAGAAAAGAATGCACTTCTCGCACAAAAATGGGGTAAGGTAAAGAAGTAATAACATCAATCTTAGCCTTATCGACCTCAAGACCTCTACTAGAGACCAAATTCCCTAAGACTATACCTTCATGTACCATAAAATGGCATTTCTCAAAGTTAAGAACAAGGTTAGTCCCAATACATCGATCAAGAACTCTAGAGAGACTATCTAAACATGCATCAAAAGAGGAACCATAAACAGTGAAATCATCCATAAATACCTCCATCCAACTCTCTAATAAATCAGAAAAGATACTTACCCTGCACCTTTGGAAGGTAGCAGGTGCATTGCATAGGCCAAAAGGCATCCTAGTGTAGGCAAATGTGCCAAATGGATAGATGAATGTGGTCTTCTATTGGTCCTCTGGTGCAACATGAATCTGCATGTAACCAGAAAAACCATCAAGAAAGCAATAATGTGATTTACCTACCAACCTCTCCAGAACCTGATCAATGAAGGGGAGAGGGAAATGGTCCTTGCGAGTTTCTTGGTTAAGTCTCCTGTAGTCAATGCAAACTCGCCAACTGTTGGCTACTCTAGTCGAAATCAACTAATTATCTTGGTTTTTCATAACAATGATACCCAACTTCTTAGGGACCACTTAGACAGGTGAAACCCAAGTGCTATCTGAAATGGGATAGATGATCCCTGCAGCTAGTAACTTTATCACTTCCTTCTTCACCACATCAAGAATAATGGGATTCAGCCTCCTCGTGGCTGCCTCACTAGCCTAGAATCATCCTCCAAGAGTATCCAATGCATGTAGATGGAAAGATTTATTCCAAGAAGGTCAGCAAGTGTCCATCCAATGGCCTTTTTGTGGCCTCTCAAAACATGCAACAACTTCTCTTTATGCTCAAGTGACAGGCTGCTAAATATGATGATTGGAAGCTGCCGAGCATCATCTAAATATGCATATTTAAGGTGCCCAGGTAGTGACTTCAGATCCGAGGAAGGTGGCTGAATGGTGGAAGGCAAGGAAAGGTTGGTGGCTGAGGGAAGGGAGATAGTAGAATCAAAACCTGTATCTATACTTGTAACACAATCAGAGTGAAGTTCGGAGGAAATCTCCACACAAATACTACACACAACAGCAGAATCATCATAGGTACAATTACAAGAACCAAGATCAGAATCAGAAATATCTACATTATCTACAATGATATCAAGAAGGACAAAATGCTTCTCTACAGGATGTCACATGGCCTAAAAAATGTTAAACTGGAAAACGTCATCACCAAACTCCATGGAAAAAGTTCTTGCATACACATCAATTTTGGTCCTGGTTGTCATCAAGAATGGTCTCCTTAGGATCAATGTGGAACCATGGCTGGAAGACTCATTCTCCATATCCAATATGTAAAAATCTACAGGAAAAATAAAATTATTAACTAGCACCAGCACATCTTTAATAAGTCCAAATGGAAGCATAGCACTCCTGTTAACTAAGTGAATGACAACACCAGTGGGTTTCAAATCACCAAGATGTAATGATCTATAAATTGATGTGGGCATGACATTAATGGAGGCTCCAAGGTCACACATGGCATGTGCAAAAGTACAATCTCCAATGGTGTAAGGGACAGTGAAAGTGCCATGATCCTTGCACTTCTGTGGCAAGGTGGACAGTGGAATGACATCAAAAGTTTTGCCCTGTATAAGTGTAGAAACATTTCTGACCATCTTTACTTGCTCATTCCCTTCAGCTTCCACTTGTGGGTGCAAAAATCCTTCAAGAACTTTGCATATTTTGGAATCTGTTTGATGACATCCAAGAGGGGAATGTTGACTTCCACCCTCCTGAAAGTCTCAAACAGATCAGAATCAAACTCCATTTTCTTTGCAGAAATGGATCTAGAAGGAAAAGATAGAGGAATATGTGTTAGTGCAGTCTGGTTGAAGGTACAACCAGTCCTTGGCCACACCATCCAGAGAAAATGGAAATGCCTTCATCTTGACATTATCCTCATGAATGTCATGTGGTCGCATGGTGGAACACACTACATGAAACTCCTTAAGATGCTTGTGTGGATCTTAACCTGCAAGACCATGAAACTTGGGGAGCAAATGGATCAGTCCAGACTTTAGCTCATAACTAACCTCAGTCTCAGGATACTGAATACACCAAGGTTGATAAACAACATCAGGTGTAGCCAATTCCTTAATAGTTAGGTTGTTATTAGCCATTGTATCAACAAAAAATTTAGAATCAAGATGTGCAGAAGGATTAGAAATAGACTCAGAAATAGAAGGCACTATGCTACTATCTAGAACTACACTATCAAATTCATCTAGACTAATATTATTTTTGCTTAATCTGTGAAATGTCCTATCTATCTTAGGATCATATGAATAAAAATCACTTGGTGTGGACTAGTCATGCACAATTCAACTCATAAGGGACAAAAACACATAAATAATAGAAATGTCAGACAACTACTCTACTAGGACACTATTCACAATATATGCTGAAATGAAACAGAAAATGAAAAACTTACCCTAAAAAATTTAGAAAAATTTAAAAATACCACAGTAAATATCTATAAATCATGCTTGATTTTTGTAATTTTTTTGGTGATTTTTAAAAATCATGAAAACACAAAATAAATTCAAAAGTGGTATAGATCATCGAATTTGGCAATTTGGACCCCCCTGACCATGTTCATCCTTTGCAAGGTCAACTTCATGTATTAATTTTCTCCACATTCTGGAAAAATTTCAGCCTATTCTGAGATAGTCTGTTGTGAAATGACCAAAATGCCCCTACACCAAGTTTAACAGCCAAACTCCACAGGGCCGAAAATTTCTGGACAGCAAATTGCACAACAAACACAACTACACTACACCACTCATCTCTCTACTACTCCTCTATTTTTTCCTATGTTTCCACTGTTTTTCTCTATTTTTTTATGTTTTTGCACCAGCACCTCACACACACTTCATAACAACCAACAAAAACAAGGAAAATATGTAACAAAGTGCAATTGTGCAGCAAGATGTAAATATGTAATGAATGTAAATATATTATTTTTCTTTTATATTTTACTAATGCTATTATCTAATTATGGGTGAATTAAAGTTAGCACACAATGAACCATGTCCCCAGCAACGACGCCAGTTTTGATAACTGATTTCGTATCGCTTTAAAACAATTAAACTATGCTAATTCTGTAGCACAGGATTAACCTAGGTCAACTCAGAGACACAATCAATATGCTTCCAACTTCAATTCACTAGTAAAAAATAGGGAAATTTTTATCAAAAATAGTTTGTATGCGAAAAACAAAAATTGCAAAAACACAAACTACAATTAAAGAAACTAACATAATTGATTAAAGGTAATGTAAAACAGATTAAAGAACATCAATCCAATTCACCAAACCAAGCAATGAAACTTATCATAGTTCTCAGGTAATGATCTTGTTATGAAAGTTCATTCAATTTCATTAGAAGAAGTTCATTCGAATTAACCCCTAAATTAATTGAAACCACAAACCTAATTGAAATATCATCTAAATAACCTGTGATTAAAATTTGAAATTAGGATATGAATCCATAACCTAATCCATTTTAAATCCTAAACATATTCATAATCATAAAAATCGAATAGAGAAGAAAGTGAACATTCATACAGAAATTTAAATACCAAACCAGAACTCAAATTCTCATTGCTTGTGCTGGATCTTTGGATTGATTGATTGTTTAGCCTTCCATGATCATCATCAATGGAAGCCCCACGAAATTAGTGCAAGAAAATGAAAGAATAGAAATGAAAATGAAGAACAGTGAAGAACAGTTGAGAGAAAATAAGAGAAAGGGTTTTAATTCTAAAAACTTCTAAAAGTCACTACAAAATATGTTTTTGCTCAAATGAAGTGTGTAAATCCAAATAACTAAAATCACTAAGTGACTAAGTCAGTAGGAAAGGATGGGCCACAATTAAGCCAACTAATCTAACTAATTACTAATTACACCAATTTCGCAACCCAAAATTCAAATGCAGTGGTTCTGACTTCCAAGCCTAAACTGACCTTCAAAATGACAGAATTGGCCTAGGCTTATCTCTGATAAAATTGTAGATCTTTTCCTTATATTTCCAAGGACTATTCATATTCACCATTTAGAGTTCTATAGAGGTCTCTAGGTTCTGTACAAGGAAGATAGGTCAAGTAAGCAAAAACTCCGATAAAGTAAGCAACAATTATCAATTAAGCTCACTTGTTTGCCTAAGGCAAAAACTGAATTAGAATGAGAAAATAAAAGTCTAAGAGAAGTCAATTAAGCTAAAAATAATAGAAAAATATTAAACTAAAAATACTTAATCACTATCTCATCCTCCAACTTTTCAATTTTTTCTTCCAATAGAGCATCACAAATTGCCACACATTCCTCTTTCTTATGCTCTTTTAATTAAACAACTAGAGAAGCATTTTCGTTTTCAAGTTCAGAAGCGATATTCTTAAGGCTAGTGATTTCCTCCTCTAGGCTCTCGTTTGTTTTTCTCAATTCTTTATTGGCCTTAGAGAATTTCTTAAGCTCATTCTTTAATTCACCAAAGTCATCAATCAACTCATTATTATATTCAAGTATTTTTAAATACCCATCTATTACAAAGTCTAACACTTTCAATAGATGCTTCTTTGTTAAAAAATGCATGGAAGATCTCAGCTCAAGAAAATTTACCTCAGTGTCTTCACCTTCTAAGTCAGTTCCAACCATAAGACAGATGTTGGCCTCAACTTCACTGTTTTCAGAGCCTTCTTCCTCTGAATCAGAAGCACTCCAAGTAGCCATCATTACTTTCTTGAACTCCTTCTTTTCATACTTCTTTTACTCTTTAGCCTTCTTCTCCTTTATGCTTTCTTGCTCTACTTCAGGACAATTCTTAATCCTATGATCTATTTTGCCACACCTAAAGCAACTATAATCAGTTCTTGAAGAAGAGAAAGTTTTGGATTTTACCTGTTTATTGCTTGAGCTTCCATTATACTTTTGGTTCTTTAAGTGTTTTTTGAACTTTCGCACAAGCATTGCAATCTCCTCCTCATCATCTGAGTCATCACTCACTTCCTTTGATTGAGCTTTTAAAGCAATGCCTTTATCCTTCAATCTTACATCTTCCTTCCTGTAGGGCTCCAGCTGCATCTCATATGTCATTAGGGATCCTACCAACTGCTCAAGGTTGAAAGTCTTAAAGTCTTTGGTTTCTTGCAAAGCAGTGACCTTGGGCATCCAGTCCTTTCTTGGGAGACTCCTTAAAATTTTCCTTGCTTTCTCCTCAACCTGTATGTCCCTGCCTAAAGCATTTAAATCATTTACTATGTTAGTAAAATGAGTTATCATATCCCTAATAGACTCTTTAGGCTTCATAGAGAAAAATTCATATTGATGCATATGAAGATCAATTTTAGACTGTTTTACCTCGTTTGTACCCTCATGTGTTACCTATAGAAGATTCCACATTTGCTTGGCAGTCTTGTAACGCATCACGCGATTGTATTCTTGTGTCCCTAGTCCACAGTGATGAATTCTCTTGGCTTGAGCATTGTATTCAAACTTCTTCCAATCTTCATTAGTATATTCATCCTCAAGTTTTGGCACTCTTTCTCCCTTTTCATTCATCTTTGTGATCTAAAAGTCTCCTCTTTCAATCACCTTCCAGACTTGATAGTTCTCTGCTTGAATGAAAATCTCCATTCTGTTCTTCCAGTAATTGTAGTACTTTCCCTCGAATAGTGGATGCCTTTAGGTAGAGTAGCCTTCTCTTATTGTCTCCATTGGGTTAATCTTAAGATCTACTCTTCAGGAGTTACCTGCAAACTAAAGAGAACACAGCTCTGGTACCAATTGTTAGTCCCAGATGAACTCAAGAGGGGGGGTGAATTGAGTTTTATAAAATAATTGACAATTTAAAATCAAACTTAAAGCATTAATATGGAAATAAGAGATAAAGAAGACAATCAATTTTAACATGGAAAACCCAATTGGGTAAAAAATCACGGCGTCCAAATTGGATAATCAATCCAATGGACAACTCCACTATGATAATTTTGTTTACAAGAGTTCCTAGTATCCTAGTTTCCTAGTCTACCATTACACAAAAATTATCCCAGCTGATATCCTTGTTTCCCAGCAAAAAGTTCTCGTCTCAATTCACCAAGAATAGAGATAGACTAGTATCCTTGTTCCCAGCCAGAAGTCGCACGTCTCAATTCACCAAGAACAGAGACAAAATTGGTATCCTAGTTTCCCAGCTACAACCTCTTCCAAAGTCAAGAAGAAGAATACAGTAAAATGGTTACCTTTACGCTTCTATTCCTTAAGCAAATAGGTACCTTTAAATCTTGATGGAGAGTTGAAGAATCAGACTTGCCAAACGCTTCTATATGATCTCACAACAATTCTCTCAATGGTGCAAACATACATTATCTAAAGCTCTAATATTATTTGGAATGGAATGCATACTCTAAACACAAAAATATGTTTCTATTTATACTAATTTAAGCATATGATTTTAACCAATTTTTGAATGCAATCCTAATAAATATTCTATCGTATTATGCAATGCAATCTTAAAGATATTCTATTATATTATGCAATGCAATCTTAAAAATATTTTATCCTATTTTTGAATGCAATCTTAAAAAATATTTTATCTTATTATGCAATGCAACCTTAAAGATATTCTATTATATTATGCAATGCAATCTTAAAAATATTATATCTTATTTTTTAATGCAATATTAAAAAATATTCTATCCTATTTTTGAATGTAATCTTAAAAAATATTTTATCTTATTATGCAATGCAATCTTAAGGCAAATATCTTGGCAAGATCAATCTTCTAATCTCCTTACATAAAATTTAATAAAAATAAAAATAAATAGAAACAAATCTTCTTAATTCCATGTCATCTTGAATGATATCAATCTTCAGAATTCTTCAAATAATATTCTCAATTATGTTGATCTTCATAAATCCAAAATATCAAATAATCAAGTAATTATCATCATTGCAGTAAATCTAATAATGTGGCTAATTGAGTATTTTTAGTTTAATAATTTTCTATTCTTCTTACCTTATTTGACTTCTCTTGAAATTTTATTTTCCCATTCTAATTCAGTTTTTGCCTTAGGCAAACAAGTGGGCTTAATTGATAATTGTTGCTTATTTTCGGATTTTTTGCTTACTTGACCTATTTTTCTTGTGCAGACCTAAAGAGCTCTACAGAACTTCAAATGACGCATATGAGTAGTCCCTGGAAAGATAAGGAAAATATCTACAATTTTTTCAGAGATAAAACGAGGCCGATTTGTTGGATATAGAGGGAGCTGAAAGAAGATTAAAGCAAGGATGAAGAAATTGGTTTGATATTTTAGCTTTTTACATGCCCAATCAATTTGAAGGCCTTTGTAATTTGTCTAAGTGGTTCAAGTACATTACCTTGTGATCCTTGCATTGCATATGCATTCTCATTAACATGCATACATGTTTTTCATTAAAGTATTAAAGCTATTCAATGATTTTAAAAGAAACTAATTTCTCATGGTTAAGGTTTTGGAAAAATGAAATCTCACTGCTTTAATCGATTACACAATGTTTTTAATCGATTAAAGGCTTTGTTCTAAATCTGGAAAAGCCATGAAGAACATATTAATCAATTACAGGCTTCTTGTAATCGATTACATAGTACAATATGAAAAGCATGCATCATTGTCTTAATCGATTACCACGAGATCGTAATCGATTACTTTAGTTCATTATTAAATATGCATGACTGGTTTAATTGATTTCCACAATTTATAATCAATTACATAGGCTAATTTCAAATTTGAGCTTGACTGCTTTAATCGATTACCGTTCTTATGTAACCGATTACCATAGCTTATTTTCACATACTTGATGACTACTTTAATCGATTACATCACCTATTAATCGATTATCATGTTCGTGAAAATTTTCCAGAAAGCTCAAGAACATATTAATCGATTATCTGGTGAATTAATTGATTACTTATGGTAAAATAATCGATTACACTAATGGTTTAATCGATTATATTTTGTTAAATCAGTTTTCTATTTAAAGCTTTATGGGTCTGTACTTTAAAAAAAAAAAAAGAATGAATTATTCTAAAAAGTGTGACTTACCCAAAGGTTTCAAAAGCTTTCTAAGAGTCCAAGATACTGATTTACTGAGTGAGAAACACATCTTGTGTGAGATCAAGATTTCTTATTTTTAGAAATGATGTGTTAAAGAAAAAGAGTTTTTCAAGAGTATTGATTCTGAGCATTGGCTTTCATATAACCTGGATTGATTGGTAACTTCATTCATTCATCCATTAAGGATCACAGGTTGTGTCTCTCTTGAATCTTTCTTTTAGAATTTATGAGTTACAAATTCTGTTGTGAATATCAAATAGGTTCTTTCAAGCTTTCTAGAGTAGTGTTCTCTAGGGATAAAGATCTGAGTAGGGTTCTCAGGATCTTTGTGATTTGTTTTCTAATAGCGTTTTAGAATTCAGATTCTTTATCCAGGGTTGATAAAGATAATCACTTGTATTTGCTTGTAAAAGAATATTTTGATTTAGTGAAAACTCTGACCTAGTGTTGGTTAGAAGGCACTGGATGTAGCCTCCATGTTAGTGAGGTGAACCAGTATAAATTGCTGTGTATTGTGTTCTAAATCTGTGTATCTATCATTGCTTGTATTTGGGTGATCAAAGTATAATCAACAAAGAAAGTAATTTTGTCATTACATGCATGTTAAGGTGTATCTTGATTGAAAGAAAATTTCTGGTTTTGACAAAAGGTGATTGAGTGATACGATCCAAGTTTTAATTCTGCAAATTGTTTTAGAGAAAAATTTTAAATATTTGTTTTAACCAATTCACCCCCCTCTTGGTTACTTGAAGTGTGTTCATTGTGTTTTCACAATTCTGTCATTTTGAGGGTCATTTTAGGCTTGAAAGTCAAAACCACTGCACTTGAATTTTGGGTTGCGAAATTGGTGTGATTAGTAATTAGTTAGATTAGATGGTCCTAATCATGGCCCATCCTTTCCTACTGACTTAGTCACTATATTTTAGTGATTTTAGTTATTTGGATTTTTACACTTCATTTTAGCCAAAATATTTTTTGTAGTGACTTTTAGAAGTTTTTAGAATTAAAACACTTTCTCTTATTTTCTCTCAATTGTTCTTCACTGTTCTTCATTTTCATTCCTGTTCTTCCATTTTCTTGTACTAATTTCATGGGGCTTCCATTGATGATGATCATGGAAGGCTAAACAATCAATCAATCCAAGGATCCAGCCCAAGCAAGGAGAATTTGAGTTCTAGTTTGGTATTTCAATTTTTGTATGAATGTTCACTTTCTTCTTCAATCATCTATTCAATTTTCATGATTATGAATGTGTTTAGGATTGAAAACGGATTAGGTTATGGATTCATTTCCTAATCTCAAATTTTAATCACAGATTATTTGGATGATATTTCAATTAGGTTTGTGGTTTCAATTAATTTAGGGGTTAATTCGATTGAACTGCTTCTAATGAAATTGAATGAACTTTCATAACAAGATCATTATCTGAAAACTATGATAATTCGTATTGCTTGGTTTGGTGAATTGGATTGATGTTCTTTAATCTGTTTTACATTACCTTTAATCAATTCTGTTAGTTTCTTCAATTGTAGTTTGTGTTTTTGCAATTTTTGTTTATCGCATGCAAACTGTTCGATAAAAATCCCCCTATTATTTACTAGTGAATTGAAGTTGGAATCATATTGACTGTGTCTCTGAGTTGACCTAGGTTAATCCTATGCTACAGAATTAGCATAGTTTAATTGTTTTTAAGCGATACGACATCGATTATCAGTGGCATTCATTGTTTGTTATCATCAAAACTTTAGAAATCTTTTTATGCATTAGGGGTTCAACAAATATCAACATCGTGCTCTAGTGGGCGAGTGGAATGATGTCGTGGTGTGGATTTCAAGGGAGTCATTTCAAATCCCTCCAGTAATTGAAAAGTCTCACCTCCATTTAAATGGAATGGATGTTTGACGTTTTTTGTCATCACCATTCTTTCATTTCTGAGCGTTTGGCCTTCTAGATCTTTCTTTGCTTTCTTGGTCTTCTTCTTGTTTCTTCACTCATCCTTCCCTGTTCAAGGTATACCCTTTTCCTTCTTTGACAATGTCTTCTTCTCCATCTTTGATTTTGCTTTTGGTCTCAGTATAGTGATTCAGGGGGCTCAATTGAGTGCGTGAGGTCATCTCCATTGGTGACTCCTCAGAGGAGGAGACCCACCATGGAACCTCTGATAGTGAGTGCTCATTTTCAACAAGAAAGGAAGACTTGCACCGTTCTGGCGAGGGTTTCTCTTGTCTTCGTCAGAGGGTGTGACCTATGGCTGCCCCTCGGGTCAAGGAACAAAAAAAAGTGGGGTGGAGACGCTTGGTCTCTCCTCGCTTACAACGCAACCATAGCGCTGGGTCACCATCGTCCATACGCGTTGTCTTTGGTTATGAGTGGGTAAGGGATGACGTTCTGAAATACTGATCCTCCATCACCTCGGTTGTAACGACCTAAATATTTACTTATTTTTATTGTTACTTAAGGTTAAATTTCTAAGGAACGTATAATAGTAAAATTTTTAAAACGTAAAATTTGCAATAGATTTGTTACTCATATACATAGCCAATGTCTCTGATACAAAAGTTCATATAATACTAGTACATTATTTTTCTCAAAAATCCAGCGTAATTCATAACTTCTTTTATATATCTTCACTACTCCAAGGCCTCATGGAACCTGTCCATCATTGTCATCTAAAAAAAAAAAACAGGAAGCAAATAGGGTGAGAAATAAATTTCTTAGTAGGCAAAACTAAATCCCGATCCTATTATTAGGTTAGTAAAATCTTTCACATAATCAAACACATCCACAAGTAATATGCAACTATATGAATGCATGAGATGAACTATCCCAAGGCAAATGGCCTCCACATATCGTACTGTATGTGGCCACACTGAGTGTGGACGCTGCTATAGTCTTACGCAAACATGTATGAATTTTGCCATATATCTTTGCACCTGGGTACTACATATCGTACTGTATGTAGCATCAGATTTTGTTTCCCCAAAGCCTCGTACTGGACTTGGAACATGAAAACATGAATCCACCTATCTTATTCACATCAACATCCATCAATAATAAAAATCAAATCCATAAGCAAAATATATATTATCTTATGGAAAAATATTTTCATCATATAAGTATCATAAGTATGGTTACACCACCATAATATGTATCTTAAGTATGGTGGTGTAACCATACTTAAGATACATATTATGGTGGTGTA
>QARZ01040911.1:111012-159576 GCA_013407115.1 Glycine latifolia
AATGAGTACAGAAAGATGAGGAAATATAGGTAAAAAGTGACTCATCACTTTCCTTAGACCAGAAGTTTTCACCTAGACTGTGTTCTAGCAGACATGCTTTGATTGTATACCTCGTCTGCCTGAAACATGGAGACACATAGGTATACCTTTGGGCATGTCCTGAAAGAACACGAGTCTAGGGTGACTAGCTGAAGGAATTCGTCAAATCTCTGTGAGAGATTAGGTTATCTGTAAATCGGAGAAATCAGGATGACATTTACGGGACTCGAGAATCTATGCATAGTAAAAGAAATCATGAGATGATTTGCCTTTAGAGTCAGTAAAATTGGAGACTCCCTATTTCGTATTAAAGCTTACCCTAGACCGCAAGGGCTGATACGTTTCCTTACCCTAGGTTTTATGGGAAGGTAACCGAGATGAAAGGAAATATATACGGAAACCAAATAGATTTAATAGGATGATATTGTCATTTACCTAACTAGTTCTGGGGCAACAAAGCATTGCTAGTGCTCTGTGTTGCCATTAAATGGGTAGTGGCCTTGTTGGGCCCAAACTCATTTATGTCAGTAGCTATATTGGGCCTAATGGGTCACACACTAACACTTTATTGTCATGACATTATAGCATTAAAGGTTTTGGGCCTAATAATGGTTGTTGGCCCAAGAAAGAGTTTGGATACCTATCTTAAAGAGAGAGGGGCGCATGAATGGAGTTAATGGGCTTGGATAGTCCAAGACTTTATTAATTAATTTAAATAGTTAAATTAATTATCTAATATTTAAATTTGATAATTTAAATTTTGAATTTAAATATGAATTAACTATAGTAGTTAGTTTCATATCAAAAGGAGAAGATAGGAGCTAGATTTGAATTTGAATTCAACTAGCATCTTATCATGATCATGTCCTAGATTTTAGGAAGAAGTTTGAGGGCTGATTATGGGGCTTACATACGACTGATATTTAATTATTATTTGGCAAAATAATTCCCAAGTAATTGACTTGGTCTTAGGAGGGTATGATAGAAGGTTGTTGGCAATTTTTGAAATACAACAACTCTATCTTTTCTTCATGTGTGGGATGCTTCATAATCAGATTTTTTGGTTAAAAAAATCTGACTCAAACTCTTCTATAAAGTGTGCTATTGTGATCATAGTTCTCTAATTGGTTTTTGAAAAAAAAAACCCTATCTACCTTCCTCCCTTTTCACGTGCCCTTTTGTGTGAGTTTTGATTGAAAATTCAGCCACCAATATCATCTATTGGTGAGTCTCTTAGATAAGTAAAAACACTTTAAAACCTGACCTTCTTCCTCTCCATTGGTGCGCCTAGCTTGCCTCCTTTGGTGTTTGTTGGTGGCCTTCAAGAAGTGTTCTTAAGTCTTGACAAGAAGTGGTGTGGATCAACATTAGAGGGCTTGTATCTTTAAGCCTATCCTTGATCATCAAGTTTCAAATATAAACAAGGTAACATCTATGTCTTAAAGAATGATTCTTGTGTGGTATGTGTGTTTCCGCTTGGAAAAATTTTGTTTTCTTCTCACATGCCTTCGGGCTTCAAGGCCCTATCTTTCATGAAGAATAAAGGTTTGATGCGTCAAGCTATGTGATGTTAAACAAAGCGCTACTTGGAAGGCAATCCAAAGATTTTAATTGTTTGCGTGTTTTCTTTTAAATTGTTCATTTATGTTTTATTTAGTTAATCATTAATATTTTTTGTTGATTTTAAAATTTTTGCATTGTTATTTGGTGTGTTTTTATTTTAAGTTAGTTTAACTTTGGAGTTTTAGGTTAGTATTTAGTTTCATTTAGAAAAAAAATTGGAAAAGCAATTTTGTAGGTTCGCGCGAATCGCGTGAACCTGGCGCCATTCGCTCCATTGATTCTGGAAGTCAGCGCGACCCGCGTGGGAATTGGCGCGGTTCGCGTGGAAATTCGAAACTAATTTTAAAATTTAAAAGTTGAAACCCTATTTTGGTGACTCCTCATTCCTTACTCAGTAGCTACAACCCTTAGCCATTCCCATTCAGACATTATAAGCACATTGAACTGCCATTAACTTCCTATTTTAGTTACATTTTCCTCATAACCACCATTAACTTCTCTTTATTCTAAAGTCTATAAATACGTCGCTACTCTGAACCTTAATCCTATTCATTTCGTACCTATTTCTGATAGAGCACTTTAAGAATACACTTTCTTGCTAGTCCATTATTTTTCTTCTATATTGGAAGCAACATTGTATTTCTATTTCAAGTTCTTGATTCCTTTCAAATGGCTAAGGATAAGGTTCGTATTTTTCTTGTTAATCTTTGTGATTTATATTCTTTAGGGTTTAGATTAGTATGCATGATGGTTAGGATTGATTCTGAGAAAGATTGGTAGAGATTAGAGCACAAATGCAGCCCACGCGATCAGCGCGATGGTTGGCGCGAGTAGCACCAGCTGGTATTCATGGGTATTTCTGTTGTGCAGCCCACGCGACTCCCGTGAGACTTGGCACTGACCGCGCTAGCTACAATTCAATTGCTTGTGATTTTTGTGATAAATGACTAAAGGGATTGCTTTGATATGTTTTGGTTCTTAGATTATAACTTTGATTATATGAATAGAATGTCTTCAAATCTTAAACATTAAATTAGCATGATGAATGATGTTTTAGGACATGAAACTTTTGAATTGGATGGTTAAATTGCTAATTTGATTTCAATGCTAATACTAGAGTAGGAAATAAAATCTGGGAATGGCGATTATATTATTTCATAATATTATTTTATTCTCATTCTATTTCAAAGATTTTATTTCCTAATTATAATGATCACAACATGCCTTGACTAATCTTATAAATTTATAATTGTGTCATATAGAATCAAATAAATCTGGGAATTATAGGAGAAGATTTATTTGTATATTGATTGTCAAATGCCTTGTTTTAATTCCAAATTTATGATTATATTATGACTGTAATTTTTTGTTTCTTTTTCTGAAATAAAGAAATATTAGAGATATGATTGCAAGCAATCTGGGAATTCATTGCATATCCGTTGTGGAATTTTTCTGAGTTTCAGGGAAAGCAAATAGAAAAGGAGAAGAAGAAGGGTGCTACATCTGGTACCAAAAGGGCAAGGAATGCTAAGTTTGATGCGAACCATTTCCGTTCAATTGAATGTCAACAAAGGTATGAAAAATGGTATGCACCGAAGAAAATAATTCCGGAGAAAAGGATCGATTGGGAATTTTTGCCTGAAAACTCACCTATCTTGGAGGTGATTACTAGGAGAGATTGGCATACCTTGGTGAGTTATGCTGAATCAAGCTCTAGTGTCATCCTGAAGGAGTTCTTGGCCAATGTTGATAGAGAAACTGTGGCGAGATAGAGAGTAAGTTGGGTGAGAGGGGTTGAAGTTCCATTTGACCATGAGTTCATTGAAAGCTTTTTGGAGACTAGCTATTATAGTCTTCAATCCTGTGCTTTTAGTAAAAAATTTTACAGGATGCAGCCCATCACAAGTAAGAGTGTTTATAGAGATGACATGCCTCAACTTGCAGATGAAATTCGAAGAGGCATTACTGGGTTGTACACTGCTTGGAAGACCAAGGCTGGAATGGATTATGTACTTGAAAAATTGAGGAAGCAAGATCTTACCGGAGAGGCAGAATTTTGGCACCAATTTATCAATCATACTGTCATTCCATCTACAAACTTGACAGATGTGAATGTTGAAAGAGCCATTCTTATACATGTCCTACTGGGAGATGATAATCTTAACATTGCCAGTATCTTGTCTGATAGGATACTGCACATGATCCAAGATGGTAGCAGTAAGTCTCTCCTTGCCCATTCCTCACTTATTTCTCATCTTTGTATGAAGGCAGGTTTGGAGATTCCAGAGGAAGAACCTGAGGATGTGAAGATATCATCCGTCATGACGCATAAGACTTATCTGGTTGCGGTAGAGAATGCGTGGCAGGAGCAACTGATTCAAGCTTCTAAGTTACAACCTGAAGAAATTGCTAATAGGAGTCCTCGTGATGAGATTCCTCAACCAGAAGTTCGAGCACCGTCACCGCCTTCTTCTACTACCACTAGAGCCCGACGTCATGAATTGGTCTATGAAGATTCTCCAAGTTATGTGCAAATCCAACCCCAATTGGAGTATCAGACTAGGATGATGGAGGACTTGTGCATACATTTTTCCATTGACTTCACTACCTACCAGCCACAACAGGCATTAGCATCCCATGTTTCTCTTGGACCTACCCATCCTTCTCAGCCATTAGCGGCAACTGTTGCAGCATCTCAAGCCGCAGATGATGACACTATGGAGGCCGATGAGTGACATTTGTAGATTATTGGACAATATTTAATTGCTTTTATGTTTTATGTTTAAGTTATTTTATTTCATTGCCTGCGGAACAATTTAATTTTTAAGTAATTTATATTATGGATGTGTTTGAATTGGGTTAGTTTTAATTTTAGTTAAATAATTCTGTTTAGATTGATGTTGGTATTACAAAGATGATTCTTCGAATAATGCGGATATGTGTTTTCCTTAGAATAGAAATTTTATTGCTGGGGACAACAATGTTTAAAATCTGGGAATGGGGAATGCATATGAGTTACTTTTGAAGAATCATACTTGAAGAAACAAATGATGTTTAACAGAATTTAAGAAACAAATGATGTTTAACAAGAAATTTGGATTATATTAGAAATTAAGTTTAGAAATTAGTTTGATAATTAGTTCAGTTTAGTTATGTGTTCTTTTTAGAATTAGGTGAATAAAATGTTAGAGTATGTTATGCTAATTTTCAGATTTGGAATTGCTAATGCAGTGGTAAATTGGATTGAATGATGATTGTTTTGGAAGTATATATGAGATAAGTAGAGTATAGATTTTCATATGACATGATTAGAGCTAGGCTAGTTTTTGTGATTGAAGTACATTGTGAAAAAGAATAGGATACTTGATAGGAAATCAAAAGAATCTAGCTTGATACCATAGCTTGTGAGGATTGAGCCTATATACAGAAATTTTCTTTTCAGAGTGACCTCACTGTGAATAATACTCTAGAACTTGATTTGTTTCTCTATAATACTTGCATGGTTGATATGATAATGGCATTTTCTTCTTTTTAAGCTAAAGCCAAATGACCTTACCTTAATAATTTTCCATTGTTGAACCCCTTTGAGCCTAAGTCTTTTCTATTTCATTCACCTGACATTAAAAACTTAATTTTGACCATCTTATTTTAGATTGGAAGAAAGGAGACTTAGAATCAAGTCTACTAGATATTGAAAAAATAGAAAGATGAATGTCCATAGGAAAGGAAAGAAAGGGTAAGAGGAAAGACAAAGTTACCCAAGAAGACAATTTTGGGTTTAGTGTTGAAGTGCCAACATGACAGATCTGGATAAAACCAAATCTAGTAAATAGTCTAGTTGGGAAATAACAAGTCTGAAATACCAGTTGGTGGATCTAAATGTATTTTCTTATTATTCTATTATCTCTGTATGTTTAAAAAAAAAACAGAGACAAAAGGAGGGACCAGATGTATAAAGGTGGACATGAGAATAAGAGTGGTAGATTGGTTAAGTGGACTTGACTAATTCTGATAGAATTCAATCTCAAATTTAGCCACTATCCAAATTATTCCTACCCTAAGCCAGGCCAAGTTACAACCTTGTAAAGACCTTTTGATTAACTGTGCATGTATTCATGTTTCTTATTTTCAGGAACTTGAGAATATAGTCAAGCCTATGGTAGTATTATAGCTTTGGAGGAATTGAGAGATTATATTTTACCCAAAGCACTTGAGTGATGAGTGATTTATATCTCTTAGTGAGGGGTATTCAAGTTAAGATTCTATGTTGATAGACTTGAAAAGTATTCTTGAAATTTTCATATGGAATTCAATTGCATTTAACAGAGTAGTTCTGAGATTGTGTATGTGATGATATGCTTGATTGTTGAATATAGTTTCCATTGCAATAATGTTTTATTTTATTATTGAGGATAACAATATCTAAATCTGGGAATTATTTGATATGCTGCTAGCATATGTAGTTTTTAGGGTAAATTCATTAAAAAACTAAGCATAAAATGTCAAATAAATGCTAGAATAAGTACAAATTTCATCATTATTGTGTTTACCACTGATTTTATGCAATTTTGATGTTAGGAGCCAAGAAAAGAAAGAAAAAAAGCAAAATAAAGAGCTAATGGTTTCTAGAAGCTCGTGCCAACTGCGCCATGGCCACACTGATCGCGCCAGACCTACTGGAAGCTCGTGCCAACCGCGGCATGGCCACGCTGATCGCGCCACATTTACTGGAAGTTGACGCCAGTCGCGCTAGGGCTCGCGCCAGTCGTGCGAACGTCACTAGAAATACGAATTAGCTTAAAGATAACATAAAAATAAAAGTTATTAGGGTTTTTATGACCTATATATAAATAGGAAAGTATTAGGACGTTTTTAGACACGAACACAGAGGCAGAAACAAGGAGAAAAAGGCATTGGAAGAGATCAAGGAAGAAGGAAGATCAAGAAGGAGGTCGAGATTGAGGGGTTTGATTACTCTTCATTCTTTGTATTCTTTCCCATTTACCTTCTTATTATTGTATTCAAGCTAGACATAATCATGTCTGGCTAATTCCTCTTTGATTATGGTTAAAGCCAAAGCCAATGTGAACTCTTATGTAATTTGAATTGGTATTAATATAGTTGATGATAATTGTTTTGCTCTACCTTGTTCTTTAATTACTTTTGCCTCAATAGACTTGATCAATCTGTTAGGGTTCCAAGAACTAGGATTTACAATAGGGATATTGGAATGTTAGTCTCTGAAAGCGGTAGAGTAACAGTTTTTACATTACCTAGAGATAGGAGTGTAGGATTGCAGAGTAATAAATATATCAGCTCAAAGCTTAATTTAAGAAGGGATTACTAAGGAATTAGAATTCTTAATTAGATTAAAGGGTTAAATTACTGAGGAATCAAGGTTTAACTAAATTAAGTAAGATATATCCTTTGAATATTTAGAGTAAGCGAATTTAATAACCAATTCAATTACAGAAGGTAGGGACCAGAGGTGATTGTGCTTTAACCACAATTCTTCCTCATTACTGCATAATCTTCAATTTACATCGCGTTTGAATTTTCTTAAATTTTAATTCAGTTTTGTTATAATTCCTTAAATCCAAATCACAATCATATTCTTTCAATCATATTATTTCTCTTCCAATTTAAAGATTCTAAATTACAATTAAATTTAGTGTTTCAATCCTCGTGGGAACGATAACTCTACTCATCATTTTATTACTTGAACGAGCGGTGCACTTGCCGTTTCGCAACAATGCCTCAGGACGGTGTAGATTCTTTATATACCCTTTCAAGATCTTCATGTATCGCTTGACCAGGTACATCCACTGTAAATAAACGGGACCACACAATGTAATTTCTCTAACCAGATGAACAAGTAAGCGAACCATTAGGTTGAAAAATGAAGGAGGAAAATACATCTCCAACTAACATAGTATAATTGCTACAAATGGAATTGAAGAAAAAAAAATAGATGAGTTATAGCATGCCTCACTTTGTTAGGCAAAAGTTGTACTTAAACTGTGTTGAGTACTTAAACTACCATAGGGATTCTGTAATGCCCTGGAATTTTAAAGTTGCTAAGCTGGACATTATGTGTGTGCTATGTTGATTAATTTATATGTTTTATGGTATGTTTTATTGTATTACTTGCTGTTTTGAGTGCTTTTGCCTTGGGTTATGCATTTGGTGGGTGAAAAGTCAACTTTGTTGGCTGATGTTGCTGTGCATGCACGCAAAATGTGATGTCTTGTCAAGCTGTGTTTATAAGCAGCAGACTGGCACAACAGAAGTGTGCTATTCCTTGCTTTAACCCTTGTGTTTTCTCTGTTCTCTCTCTAAAACTTACCCAGAAAACCTCTTGTTCTCGACCCCTCTGTGTTACCTTCAAACCCGTGAGAATCACCACAGAATCCCAACTTCGAGAAGGACCTCGTGGCTGGAGCAGAAGTTTAGGATAAATCATCGTGAAGTTGTAGAACGTACTCCTGGTTAGGTAAGAAGAGTTTATCATGTTTAATAACAGCTTTAGATAACATGGCTGGAGGCCAGGGAGTCCAACCATGACGATAACTGCATGTCCCTGGTGTGTGTTGTTTTTCCAGAAAAGCTTTGCCTTTTGATGAATGGGACATCATATGCGTTACAATTGTTGGTTGGTGTTGTGTGTTGTTGTTGATGTTGTTCTGGTATGAAGAGTCGATTGTGTTCTTGTGGGAGAGTTCATGATGTAAGAACTCCTCGTGCATGTGCGTGAAGTTGACATTTTAATGCTGAAAAACTCCCAAGACACTTTATAGAAGTGTTCGAGGAGATGTTGGCTACCAGGATGGATATGTCGAGCTGAGCGGTTTACGTAGCATACATGTGTACATGCAGGACGTAACTTAGTCCTTGTTGGCGGACGTCTGTATACTGGGTTTCTTACCCGGGGATGTTTCCTTAGAGCTGCTAGGGCTCACTTCCTTTTCTTTAGATGTACCGGGTTTCTTACCTGGGGTGATACTTTAGAGCTGTTGAGCTCAAGTTTCTTGAGAGAGGGAGCTACCGGGTTCTTCTACTTGGATGAGCTTGGGCCTTCTCGGGAAAAGAGCCATGGGGTTCCCTAACTCGGATAACTCATGCCTTCTCTGGAAAAGAGCCATCGAGTTCCCTAACTCAGATGAGCTCGTGCCTTCTCGGGAAAAGAGCCATCGGGTTCCCTAACTCGGATGAGCTCATGCCTTCTCGGGAAAAGAGCCATCGGGTCCTCTACTCAGTTGAGCTTGTGTCCTTTCTTCTAGAACGACCGGGTTCCCTAACCGTGGTCGTCTCTTTAGAAGCTCATTTCCCTTCCTTAGAGATACCGGGTTCCTCACCCGGGATGGGCTATTCTCTTTAGAACTGCTAAGTCTAAGCCTTTTCTTTGTGAGCTATCGGGTTCCTTACTTGGTAGAGCTCATACCTCTTCTTTGTGAGCTACCGGGTTCCCTTACCCGGACAACCTTGTATAGGTTGGTGATAATACAATCCCGAGTCTTGCAATCGCTATTTGTTATAATCGATTATAGCGCTTATATAATCAATTGCATAGTGCCGAGTCCGTCCTTTGGTATTTTATAGAAACCCAAGGATCCCTTTGACCGCCTTTGACTAATCCTTACCAACTTTAACCGACCTCGACTGACCTCTTCCAATCTCGTCCACTCTTGCCCACCTTTGTCTTCCCTTGTCCAACCTTTACCCCCTTTTCTACCAACCTTGACCGATCTTGTCCGCCCTCGTCCGAATTCTTACCCTAAGTTGTTATAGCTAGGTGCCAGCCCCAACACCTAATACTTCACACCGGCTCACTTGTTTGTAGTGTTTGTGAATGATGTATAATAGATGTATGTGGATATGTTGATAATAATGAGATTGGCCTATGTGATGGCTTGAGTTGATGTTATATGCATTGATACCATAGGGGGTGTATGACGAGTATCCTATCCAGGACGTGTTGTTCTTGACTGGGTCATACATTGATGGTGCCTATGGTTATCGAGTGTGAGTGGATATGCATTGATAACATGGGGGGTTGATATGCTTCCATCATATAATAGTTTTTAGGTTTAATTAATTAATAAATTGTTTAAGAATTAGTAAATTACATTAGGAATTGATGAATTATCATTTAATTGCATATTAATTTAAATTCTGAGTTATTTTATCATCTAGGAACCAACAAGAGAGGAAAAGAAGCCAAAAAGAGCAAGTCGGTGCTCTCGAATGAACCACGCGATCAGCGTGGGATCTCACGCGATCAGCGTGGAAGTGTTAAGATAAACAAGTTCAGCTCGAGCAAGCCACGCAGTTAGTGCGATCATCCACACGAGTCGCGCCATTCTATCAAAACTCAGGTATTCAGCTCGAATGAATGACGCGATCTCTACGCGATCAGCGTCAGACTTCCAGAACAGCCTAATTAGCTCGAACATCCCACGCGATCAGCGTGGGATGCCACGCCAGTCGCGCCACGAACTTGGGTTTCCTGATTTAAAAGATTTGGAATTGATTTATTGGGGAAAAATAGTTCCCCATTACTGGAATTAGACCTAGGACGTTTTGGGGCATAAAAGGAAGCCTCTGGGTCACAAAGAAACAACTTTTACTGGGTTTTAGACAGAATGGTGTATGACGAGTATCCTATTCAGGACATGTTGTTCCTGACTGGGTCATACATTGATGGTGCCTATGGTTATCGAGTGCGAGTGGATATACATTGATAACATGGGGGGTGTATGACGAGTATCCTATCCAGGACGTGTTGTTCGTGACTGGGTCATAGATTGATGGTTCCCATGGTTATCTGAATGCGGGTGGATATACATAGATATCCATGGGATGTATGATGAGTATCCTATCCAGGACGAGTTGTTCCTGACTGGGTCATACATTGATGGTGCCGTGGCGGTAGGCTATGTATAGACACCTGAGATGCCAGGACCGGGTGGTGAACGTTGCAAGGACCACGGTCAGTGCATCGATGAGCCCATATTGGGGCAGCCCATGATTTTGACGGTATGTACATAGGGGGTGCATGACGTATTAACCTATCCAGGGCGAGTTGTTCCTGACTGGGTCATGCATTGATGGTGCCCATGGGATATACGGCATTTGCATGACAAAAATAGGATGATTGGCTATAGGGTACCGGGCTACTAGGGGGCCACGTCTGTTAGGAACTCCTTTTGACACCCGGATGCTAATCACTACCAAGGGGGAGCGACCTGTGCACGACAAAGTGACCCTGACAAGCTACTGCATCATCGAGACCATAGGGATGGGCTATTTCTGGGATGGTACCACATTGCATACTGAGGGTTGAGTAAGGAGCATGCATCATGCTAGATATTATAAGTTGTCTTATGGAATGTGTTTGGATGCCTGTGTGTATTGGTTGCATGATGAGATGCTTGGATATTCATGATGATGTGATGATGTCCTGATTGTGTTCCCTAATTGATGTTATTTATTGTTGTTGTTTAATATGATGAACTCACCTTTGCTTTGTTGTACCTAGTGGTTTGGTACCTATGATGATCGCGAACCTGGTTCATGGAAGCAAACGGGCAGCAGTAGGTGCTTTGGGAGATGACCATCTTTTGGTTGGAGCCACCGGACGGCCGGGATGTCAATGAACCAGATCCCGACAGGAGTTGTATTTTGCTAGATGCACTCCTTGTTTTTAATGGATAAAACCTTTGTTTTGCTAGTTACACCCCCGACGTTTAATTTCTTATTCCTTTTGTAAAACACGTAATACATTTTGGACATACTATTTGTACCTGCAATTAAACTATGTTTTGTATATATATATATATATATATATATATATATATATATTAGATGACTTATGCGTGTCTTAATTACATGTTTACTATATGATGATGGTCATTATGTGTTCGCGAAAAATTTACCATAGTTTTTATAATCAAATTAAAGGGGTTTTCATTTAAAACATGTTAATGGTGTGATTAAGAGTTAGTGATACAGTAGCGACGTGGTGGGGTCGTTACAGATTCATTCCATCACTGACAAGTGCAAGCCTAAGATTTCTAGGCTCTTTGCCAAATTCTGGATACAAACGATTAATCTTCTTCCACTGTGAGGAATCAGCTGGATGGCAGAGCATTCCATCACAGTTTCTCCCATCTGCATGCCATGTAAGGTTTTTTGCGTCATCTTCATTAGCAAATAGATGCTTAAACCTTTGAATGATCGGAAGATACCACAACACCTTCACGGGGGGCCTTTCTTTGTGCTTTCATCATTTCTACAGTCATCATCGTCCTTCACTTTGTACCGTGATACCCCACACCTGGGGCATTTATGCATTTCTTCAAATTCATTTATGTACAATATGCAATTATTAGGGCAGGCATGAATTTTCTGATACCCCATACCCATCGGACACAGTATCTTCTTCACCGGTAGTAACTTCTTGGCAACGTGTTTTCATATGGAAGCATCTCCTGAACTACCTAAAGCAATGAACTGAAACTTTTGTCACTCCACCCATATCTGGCCTTTTCATTAACCAGATTTAACATCACATACAACAATGTCATTGACTTTTTGCACCCCGGATACAACGGCTTCTTCGAATCACTTTCCAATGTATTATACATAGGGGCATATGCTTGCTAAAAAGACTCATGTCCCAGATCACGAATCATATCCTCCAATCAATCTCCAATGTCTACATTAAGCGGTTCAGATTGTGACCCCTGTAACACCCCAATATTTTTACTTATGGATTTGAAGTAATATTTTAGGACGATTAGAAAATTAAAATTTACCATCTAGTAAGATTTTTAGAAATAAAATTTAATTTAAGTTATTCTAATTACTAGAAAAGTTCTAAGAAAATGATGAGCATAATTTTGGGAATTTTCTCGTAATTAGAGGCTAAATAGACTTAGTGATAGTGATTTTGCACATTAAGAACAACAAGAAAACAAGATTTTTGCTATTTCATGAAATTAAAGGAAAGTATAGTAGCTTTTGGCTTTGAAGCAATAGGTGACCGTGTGACAACAAGGGAGAAAAGATTGGCAATTAAAATTGGCCAACAAAGATGAAATTAGTGAATAAATCCAAGTGCAAATCAAATCAAATAAAATAACTAGAAACCAAAATAAAACAAAAGAAAGCATTATTGGCACAAAAGGAGGAAGCTACGGTGGAAAGGAAGAAAACAAATTACAAACAGCTCTTGCATCATGAATGCCACGTGAAATCAAGCAAGCATAAGGAAGGAAGGGCCAATTCAAGAGCAGTAAAGGAGTAGCCAATTAGGAGTAAGCATGTGGCAAGTTAGGGAATGATTGGGGGGACCAAAGGAATAAGTCATTAATGCAAGAATCTTCCATTAATGCAAGTAGAAAAATCTATTTGGACTTATCCTAAGCCACTCCATCTGTGCAAATCATTGAGGAAAGAAGGAAATATGTGGATCAAAGGAGTTAAGCTATCAACCAATAGAAACAAAGCTTGCCTTGACTTTGCTATAAAAGGAATTGATGGAAAGATTTTGGGGGAGCCAAAAAGGAAATCAGCCGTGCACTTTCATATCACCCACTTGCCTTTTGTTTTAGCTTTGTTGCATCCTTGATTCCAAGAAACTAAGCTGTAACCGTGCACTTTCCTTAAGCCCCACCACTTGACTTTTATTTTAGCTTTCTTGCATCCAAACTCCGGAGAAACCGTGCAGCCATAAGTCCCACCAATTGATTTGGTCTTTTTAGCTTTATTAAACTCAAAACATAAGCATTAACCGTGTATACCTTCAGCCATCACTTTCACAAAAGAACAAACATTCCAAAAGGCTAAGCAAGTCCACGTGAAGAAAGACCAAAGGGGAAGCAAACCTGTTCAAAATTCAGCCACCATTTGAGGTATGGGGGAGTCTTGCTAAATGGAATTTAAGTATTAGCTTACCTCAATGAAATCTTTACTTTTAAACTAATTAACTACTTGAATTAAGATAGAATTAAGTAAAAGTATAAAAAGGAAGAAAAGATTAAGAGAATTAAGTTTAATTAGGTAAGTTATTAGGATGAATGAAGCAACCATAATTAAGCTAAGTACTTAACTTTCTATTGTTTGAAATCATATTATTTTGTATAGTTGATTATGAGGGTTTCATGTCTGATATTGTCTTAAATGATTAATTAGGATGGTTTAATTCTTACTATTAAGTGGTTGATTAGAATAGTTTAACCTTTAATATAGAAAAATTAGAGTTAAGAAAACTTTAAGTTAGTATGCCCTAGTAAAAATCATCAAGGAACTAAAATTAGTTATGAATATAATTGTGGTTGTTGTAAAATTTATAGATGCTGTTTTTTTTAATTTTGATGATGTTTAAATTGTTATTTGTAATTCTGTAAATAAAATTATATGGTTGCTGTAAATTAAAGTTGGTTAATAAATCTGTATGTTAAATGAATCTGTATGCTGTTAATTAATAAATCTGTATGTTAAATAAATCTGTATGCTGTTAATGAATCTGTATGTTAAATAAATCTGGATGCTGTTAATAAAAGAATCTGTATGTTGATGTAGTTAAATAAAGCTGTAAGCGGATTGACGTAATTAATTAATGTTGTATGGATGTTGTTGCTGTAATTAAATTATTATACAACACTTGTGGATATAAGCTGTATTATATGTGTGATGTGGCTGTAATATATGTTGAGTTTAATTACAGCAGCATATTCATGTAATAATGTTCTTTGATGTGGCTTGTAAAATAATTTATAAGCATGAAACAAATACAAAAACCTATATGTGATGTTGAACAATTCAAGATGATGAGATGTGATTTAAGAGGTGATCTATGTGATGCTATTGAATTGAGAATTCTGTGATGATGCTTGAGTTGAGAAAATTGAGATGAAGGTGATGAGAAAATAATTAAAAGATGAAAAATAAATCATTTGTGCATCTTCATGTGCATCTACCCGGTGGGGTAGAATTTGAGACGATGAGACGATCCTCGTAAAGAGGTGTATGTGTCAGATAACTAAACTGAGCTCCATACGTGTTTTAAACTTGGGGGGTAGTTGAGACAGTGGGGACCACACCACCATGATGATCACATGGATGGGAGTGAGACTCCTGCGCGACACTGGGCTACCCTGACGGGATGGATAGGTTCGTTCCACTAAGGTGAGGGTGGGGTTATCTGACAGTGGCCACAATTTTTGAGAAGTTAAGCTGAGATCTCGGTCATGCATCATATAATAAGATGAGCATGCATTTCATGACAATTCTATGTGAAAATGACCTATTTATATTTTATATTTGGTTACGTCTATTTATCTGTTGATATTCAAATTTGATTTGGTCTGCTGATATTTAAATTGTATTTATCAAGACTGACCCTGTGTTGTGTCGGATGGTTGATACCTGTGATGACCCCAAATTATTTGGGCGAGCAGAAAAGCAGTGATATGGATGTCGTACAAGAAGATAGGATGAAGATTGTGTGCTGGTTGTTTGTTTTTGATGATCTGTGCTTGCGATGTACTATGGACCCTACTATGGACTGTTTATATATGGGACTCTCGATATGTAATAATGAATGGACTGTATGGTATGTGAGGACATTATGAACTATCTAATTTAAATAACGCGTAAAGCTCTTATATTTTCTAAACTCGTTCTCAAATCAACGAAATTTTCATTTGAACCTTTATTTCTAAATTTGTTTTAAAAATCAACCAAGATTCGTTTAAACATTTATTCTTTATGATTTTCTCAAAATACTTTTGGTAAATAAAATAAATGTGTAATAAAAGTAAATCAAGAGTAGTCGTTTCAACCCCCTCTGCATGTCTGTCAATTCCGCATGCCATATCCATGTGGTATAATTCTTCTTAATCCCATCACACAAAAGATGTTCCTGTATGTCGTCTAGTGCTTGGCATCTCTGATCGAAGCCGTATTCAACCAAATTAATGCAATTAAATGTGAAACAACCGTTTTTATTTCGTGATTAATTTTGAAAATAATCGTTTGATCAATTAATTTGTGACAAAAATTTATTACTTTACTATGTATATATGTTTTTCTAAACCAATTTTCGAAAAACATAGAGAATAATATTAACCAAGAGTCTAAATTAGCTTGGTTATTTTAGTGTTAAAATAGTTCTTAAAACGTATATAAACAGTTTTTAAATGATATAATAGTTTAGACAGAATTACCTTGTATAACCATAGTGTTCATCCCCATAAATATATATCACATATTTATAATATACAGTCCATGACATACAAACCACTACATATTCATAGTCCGCATATAAGTAGTCCATTATACAGAATCAAAATCAAGTATAGATCATCACAGACAGCATCACAGACAGCTACTTCTTCTAGTACACCTTAGGCCCATCACTGTTCCTCTGCTCGCCCAATTTATTTGGGGTCATCACAGGTGTCAACCACCAGACACAAAAAAGGGTAAGTCATGATAAATCAAATTTAAATATATACAGAATGGTTAAATACAGAAACACACACTTAGTAAATTAAATACAGAAAACGTATTAGACACGTATTAGGATTAAGCACATATATTTATATATATATATATATACGCAACACATAATAAAATGCATGCTTATCTTCTTATATGATGCATGACTGAGATCTCAGCAACATCTAAAAATTTGTGGCCACTGTCAGATAACCCCACCCTCACCTTAGTGGAACGAACTTATCTAGACAGTCAGGGTAGCCCAGGGGCGCATAGGAATGTCACCTCCACCTATGTGATCATCATGGTGGTGTGGTCCTCCCTGTCTCAACTCCCCCCAAGTTCAGAAGACATCACAACTGAACGCCTAGACTCAGTTTGGTTATCTGACACCTCTCTTCATGAGGTTTAACATCATCAGCAACTTGTACCCCACCGGGTACATGCACATGCAAAATGCATCACTGGTTTATTCCATATCTTATAAATTATTATGTCCATTTTTATCATGTCTCAACATCACAAAGTCCCCTTTTAATGTCACAGGGTCATCATCATAGTCTTATCACAACATCACGGGGTCATCATCATAGTCTTATCACAACATCACGGGGTCATCATCTTATTGTCACAGTTTTGTCACAACAACACAGAGAGTCAAGATTATAGTCTCATTATCACATCATATGGTTATCATCACATCATCATAGTCTTTGTCATACTCCCCAATATCACAAAATCATCAACATCATAGATCATTACCACAGCCCCATCTCAATCATCACAGAGTTATCACAAACTCAAGATCATCATCACCATTTCATCACAGATCATCACATGATACACTTTCCAAATTATTTCAATCATTTTGATCATGTATAGATACTCTTTTCATCTGTTTTTCTCATCACTCATCACGTATGCATTCTTTTAATCACATCAACATGTTATGTTTTCATGGTTCACTACCACATCATTATTAGTATTCATTAATCAAGTTGTGAACTTTTATTTCTTTAATCATATATCATGAATCACACCAATACATCACACCACTTAATGCTTCATTCCATTAATCGCAATCATCATGCCACCTTAAGAAATTGAATATAGCAATAACAAACAACAATTTACATACAGCAACAGCATACATACAGAATTATTATTTTACAGCAATTAACAACAACAGCAACAGCATCATACAGATTTATTTACTTACAGCAGCATACAGATTCAATTATTTACAGTAACATACAGATTCAATTATTTACAGCAACGTACAGATTCAATTATTTATAGCAACATACAGACAAAAATAAATATACAGCAACAACATGCAATAATTTAGATACAACATCAATTAATTTTGTAAATCAATTTACAGCCAATATTTTAATTAAATTTTAATACAGAAAATCAAACCAATTATACAACAATCATCTCTATAAACCTAGCTTAAGAAACCAAATATATTTTGTCCATAAATTATTAAAATCAGGCAAAACAATTAGTCAAATGAACAACAAAATACATACTAAACAAATTTATAAATAACAAAGTGTTTAAACAAGTAGGTACCAATTAAGGAATTATTTAGCCCATAACTCATTCAAAACTCCTCTAAAACATAATTCTAAACTCATAAAAAAAATTAAATTTAGTATCATCTTTCCAAGTAATTTAACAATCTTAAAACTTTATTAAACTAAGTAAGATTTAGAGTTAATATTCACACTTTGATTCATCAAGACTAACAAATTTTAAAACTTCCATCATGGCATACTAATTTGGAGTTCTCTTAGCTTAGCCTTAATTTTAGTATATTTCTAAAAAATTAAACTATTCCAATCAACTACTTAAGCAATAACATTTGAACAATTAAGAACTAATAGTTTAATACAATTTTACGCAAGTGAATTGATTCTTCTCTTTTTCTATTTCTTTACTTAATTCTTAACTTAATAAGTTAGAAAGTTTTGCTACAACTTAATTAGAGGTAAGCCAATATTTAAATTCTATTTATCAAAACTTCCCTTACCTCAAGTGGTGACCAAACTCCAGCAAGTTTCCTTTCTTGGCCTTCCTTCATGTGGACTTGAGTAAGATTAGTAAATATGGTTTGTTATTTGCTACAAATATTATGTGAAAAGGTGAGGTATCTCACGGCTACCACTCACTTTTGTTTTGAATTTATTTTGACTAAGCTTTTGAAACATGACCAAGTGAAATGCACGGTCACCTTATGCCCTCTTTTTGCTGATCCAAATGCCCCATTCTTCTCCTTTTTATAGACAAATCTAAGCAAGCTTTGGCTCCCCTAAGTGCACGGTCAAGTGAGGATAAGTTCCACAAGATTTTTCTACAAGCATTAATGAGGGAATCTTAGCACTTAATGGTATTATTCCCTTTGTCTCCAAATTCTTCACGTGCTTGCAAGTGAGAGGAGTCATCCGTAGCTTGCCTTGCTTCTTCACATCTTTGGTTAATTCTAAGGTCAAGTGAGGAGCCAATGAGAGCTTATGAAGACTTTTCAACTATTGGTATCAACCAATCAAAGCAAAGTAGACTTTTCTTCATTTGCTTCTTTCTTTCATTGGTTACTATGTTGTCTAAATTCCATCCTTGCTTTCACGTGGCCCCCCTTCCATGTTTGTCTTAATTTGCTTAATTTTTCCTTCACCATAACCGTAGCCTATGTATTCTATGGCTTTGTAATTTTGGTGTCTTAACCTTTACTTTCTTAATGAGCTTTTATCTCACTTACTATTGGTCCTTGTGGCATTTAATTATTTAAATCACCATCCTAACTTGTTTAGGGAGTCCATGTCTTCAATAATTAAGAGAAAATTCTAGAGATTATGACAACTATTTTCCTACAAATTTCTAATGTCCATAATGACCTTAAATTGAATTTTCTTAGACTTTTATAAAAATTCATAGAAATTTCATTCTATGATTTCTTCTCACTTACTAAGTTAATATTTCCTCATATAATGGTATTCTTCCTATTTTATAGGTCCTACAAAATTTCCTGAGCCATCTGGCCATTTTTTTTATCACAGGGGCATTTTGGTAATTTTGTCCCTCACTCTAGGGGTAAAATCGTCATTTCCCTTAAATCCTTCTGTAATGTCTCTAGCTAACATTTACCCTAATATTTGACTGTGATTCCAAAATTTTGGGGTGTTACAAAATGCAGTACTAGGAAGTGACCTAGATCGTCTCTCAAGGATCGATTGTTTGTGTTAAGGGCTAAAACATGTATTGGGGGTTTTTAACAGAATGCAAGATTATCTATAAAAATAAAACCGAAATATCAAAAGCAGTGGTAAAACAAGTCAGGTCTGGAACAGATTGTGCTTCTAATTTCCTTGGTTCACAAAAGATAATGGATTCCACTTAATCCTTATTAATCCAGATTAATCCACTAAGCGAAGATTAACCCGAATTTCATACGCGAATTAAGCAAACGCGAACCTCATTAGGTCTAATCTAATCTCTCAGGATTAAGCAACCTGATTACTGAATTAATCAACTCAGAATCATTAAGCATGATTCTAATTCGAAATTGCAAAACAGTGACCTAACCAGGAAGAATCAAAACAGAATGAATTTAAAACGCACAGGGAACCTCCATTAAAAGCAATCTGTCCAGGACCTAACCCTAGAAATTAGCCTTCCATTAATTTGAAATTAACAACAGAAACACAATTAAACAGAGCATTAAAACGAAATTGAACAGGAACGAAATTGAAATCCCAAACGAAAATACTGGAAAGCAGAAAATGGAATGAAATACAAAAACGAAACTAAAATATTAAAGGCAGAAACAAAAATTAGAACCCAGAACAGAAATGAATTTAACACAGAAACGAAAACAGAGAACTGAAACCTAATTGCAGAAAACGAAAATAAGAAACTAAGACAGAAACGAAATTAAGAACTGGAAACAGAAACGAAATTAAGAACTGGAATTGAAACGCAAAAGTATTCTGAAAACAGAAAATCCAGAGCAAAATGAAAACCTACAGCCAAAATCACTAACAGAAACCAAAACCTAAAACCCTAAGAGAGCATAAAAACGTGAACAGTAGCCTCCTTTCTGCATGGGCACAGTTCCCTAAATATACTAGTCACCTAAAACGAAAATGGGCCCTTTTTAACAATTCTGGCCCAAACAATTACTAAAGCGAAATAAAACGAAAATAAAAATGCTGATGCGGAAAATGACGTTGACGTGGCATTCCAATCTTCAAGTCCACGAATTAATTCCAAGCTCATTAAATTATTAAACTGCCCTGAAAATAAAAATTGGAATAATTAAACTTAGAAAATCCAAATTCGCTAAAATCTGAATTATCGGTCCAATTAATCGTAAATGAGAAACAGTGCGGAATATAAATGATTAAAGCCAAATCAGGGATTAAAATGAGTACAGAAAGATGAGGAAATAAACTTAAAAAGTGACTCATCAAAACCCCCCACACTTAGCCTTTTGCACTCCTGGGCAAAATCCAAAAGTAAAGCAAGGAACAATTCTAAAGACATTAAAGAAAGTGACACAACAAAAAGAAATAAGATCGATAAAAAGAAAACACAAGGACACAAAGACACACTGCAAAATAAACAGTTCCGCACAATCCTTAATGAATATTGGGAAAAGAGAAAGGAATTGGCAATTTAGAACACACAAAGGGTCAGAGAAACTACACACTTATGGAATGTATCCAAGCATTCAAAACTTAGCAAGACAATCAATCCACTTAAAAGGTGAATTAAAAGCAACAGAACCTCACCAGATGCACTGTATCATACTGTATCTCTCAAGTGTTTAGGCAATTGCATACTCTCAAAACACTCATGAAAACAAGCAACAGATAGACTTGGCATGCCTCTACAATCAACACTCAATAAACATGCATAAAAGGATCAAAAGGTCTTTTAAGGGTTGTAATGTGGTCAAGGACATGGTAGGAAATAAAATATGGGATAAGTAGCTGCAAACCAGAGGAACTAGAGGAGCAATGGGGAATAAGTAAGAAGTAGGCACAAGCACAAACCCAATAATCTCTAATAAGCCTCTCTAACACCATTCCTTTTCCTTTGCTTCAATCACAACAACCTTTCTTTATTTATTTTCAAACAAACAGAGGAAATTTTTAGCCTTCTTTTCTTCTTCTCTTTTTTCTTTTTTTTCTTCTTTTTTCTTTTTTTTTTTTTGAAATTAAATTACAGTACTGAGATAATATGATGCATAGAAATATGAAGGACAAAAATAAGGTTCACTCATTATGAACATGAATTGTATATAAAGCAATAATGACTACAAACAAGTTATAACAACATTTGAAATTCAAAAACCATAAAAATATTATGAAATACATTCGTACTTGTGAAGATGAGAACCAATTAATGAGAACCTGTGAAGCTAGTGAGCCAAATCAAAATACAAGAATTAGAACTAGAATCCCAGTCAAAGTAGTCAATATATTATAATAATACGTCTTTGTTCTTACGCACGGAAGAGATTCAGAGGATTAAACCCAATAATCATGATATCAGTCACAGAGAAGCTTTCAGTATAGTTGCAAAGAATGTAAGGACCAAATCAAAATTACTGCAAAAAAATTACCCTATTTATTTATATAATCATAAGGACAAGATCAGATCATTATAGGAGCATTCAATGTCAAGGGTTGCGCTATTAAATAAATGAATGCTATCTTCATCATATTATAGGACTAGGGTTTCATTTGAGTCTGTTAAGCAAACACATATCCTTACTGGAATTTGAATCTCACTAGTTGAAATAAGAACGATTGTCAAGAAAACACATATCCCTATCATATCATGCATATCAAATATGGCTGGCTAAATTGGTTCTAATACAAAGCAATAAGTGGTGAATCCAACAGTGGAGACATGGGAAATGGAGGGCTATTGCTTATTGTTCAAGCATTGGGTGTGAATCCAATGGTTATTGTTCAAGCTATTGCTTATTGCACAACACAATATGTTGTTGAAGTACTTAAAAGGAAAATAAGTAAATGAGAAGAAGGAGAAGAAAAATATCATTTGCTGCTTTCTGTAGCTCCAATGGTATTGAATATTCATAGCACTGGGGCAGAAAACCTTGTTCAAATAATAATTGTTTGGTGAGAAAAGAAATGGTCGAAATTTTAACAACTTAATAGTTTATTTTGTATTTTGTGCATATATTTTATTATAATCTCAATTGTTGACTTTTAAATCAATGGCTATTACTGTATTTTATCCATTAAACTGCACTCCATACTTCATACTGTATTTTGGATAGATCTTTTGATTCTTTGATTGCAATCACCTTTGGTTGCCATGGTCTTGTGAGACACTTCAAGATTTTGATGTTCAAAACTTCAACATAAAAAATCTTTCCAAGACCAAGAAGATGATTTACAAAGTGAGTGAATCTTGTTTGAAGCTGAGATATGTTTTCTGTGGAGTTCATGTTGAACATTCCATACTCATGGATCAAGGCATGCTTCCTTGATCTTCTTACTTCATTTGTACCTTCATGAGTTATCTCCAACATCCCTCACATCTCCTTTGCACTTTTGCACCTAACAGTTCTAAAAAATTCATCAGAAGAAAATGCAGAAGTAATCATGTTCTTAGCTTTGAAATCATATTGGACAACTCTCTTTTCAACATCTGTCATTTCATCCCATTTTTTGGGAATCATATCATTACCAATAGTTTTTATAGGAATCAAAGGACCTTTTCTATTGCATTCCAAGCACCCGGGTCATTTGATTGAATGAAGATTTGCATTCTGTATTTCCAAAAACTGAAGTGCTCTCCTTCAAACATCAGAGGACGATTGAGGAAGGCACCCTCCTTGAAGGTAATTTGTGTGGTATTCATTTTCTTTTTAAAGAAAGATGGTGTGATCTTGAATAACTCTCAAGAACCGGCTCTTGATACCAATTGAAAACAATAGGAATACACATAAGAACCAAGAGGGGGGTGAATTGGTTTAAACTTGGCCTTTTAAAATTCTTTAGAAAATCAGAGTTAAAGGATCTTAATCACAATTAAAACAAGAATGCCTCAAATCAAACAAACTACTCAGCTCAAGAAAACAATTTCTTAAAACAGAACTTGTTGAGTAATGTAGATATCACAAAGAACCATAGATCAAGATTACAAGAAGAGATGAAGGAATAGAGAACAACACAAAAATTTATACTGGTTCACTTCTCAAGAGAAGCTAAATCCAGTTCTTCTAATCAACACTAGATTAGAGTTCCACTATTATGAAATTTCATTTCTTACAAGCTTTACAACAATCATCCTTTATCAAACCTAGATAAAGAACAAAAATCTAAAACCCTATTAGACTCCTAGTGATCAAGACATAGAGAACCTTTCTCTACTCTTTCCCTCTAGAGAAACCTACTCTAGAAAAAGCTTCAAGAACCCTTTGCAATAGTTACAAAGAACCAAGAATTCAAAAATGAATTTACAACAAGAGTTAATCGAAACAGACAATCTGATGATCCAATGAATGAGTTACCAATTAGAGTTGAAATGCAGAAATCAATTTTAGAACTTTCTCTTCAAATGCTTCTTTGAAAATCTTGCCCAAGAAATCTTTCAATACACCATGAAGATTTAAAAGGTGGGATAAGAACTATTTAACTCAGAAAAATCCTTTCTAACTTTGAGAAGGCTTATGAATGCTTTGATATTTCGAAGTCAAGAAGTGTTTTTTTTTCCAGAAAAACTCAGTCTATTTATAACCAAATTTTATAACAGAATGTAGTCGATTAAATCGCCATTATAATCGATTAAATTATCATATGTAATTGATTAATCTTCCAAATAATCAATTAAAATGTTCTTAGCTCAATCTCGAAAAATGTAATGAACAAAGTAATTGATTAATACGAGTCGTAATTGTTAGACTTTTGGCAAGCGTACCAATTGTCGTTGTAAGTTACAAAATTTATAAAAGTTCGTCTCCACAGGGACTTGATTTTTACTCAGTTAATTCAAATAAAGCTTAACAGTTTAATAGTTATGTACAATGAGTGTGAACGGAGTTTCATGTAGTGGTGATTTAACAGAAATTATGAAAATTAAGAAGAAACGGAAATAATAAATTTAGTACGAATGATTACGGATGATTACGAGAAATTACGAAAGATTACGAGCAATTACTAGAACGAGATCAATTCAAGAGAAGCGCAGGATTTGATTTCATCATTCATACCCTTAGTATTCAATTAATATTACCATGCATAAGTTATTTTCTTTTATTATTGATGCACACATAAAATCATCCCAAATCGATCCCTCGTATTTGAGAATCCTTAAGAAATATTTATCAAATATCGATTCCTCGCATATAAAATAAATACCCTTAGCATTACAATCATATTTGCGTGTTATTTGCAATCTAAACGGTACGCCCTATCCCTAGTGATCGTAACGTAAAGAATAAATTTATTTAGTTCAAGTTTTAAGAGTACTTCCCAGTTAAACTTAGAACCTTATTTCGTGAGACTATTGATCAAGTAGAATCAAGCATTAAGTACGGAATAAATTTATCAATAATAAATAGAAAATACTAATGCATAAATAAATATTAAAAGAGATACTTGAGGGTAAGAAGATTACATCCAATCCTTTTGCGAGAAATTAGCCAAGCATGACGAGAACCTCCCTAGAAGAATAATAGAAGAAAAGCATCATCACCATTCTTTTTCGGCAGAGCTTCTGTAACGCCTCGTTTTACTCTCTTGTGTTTGGTTGATTTTAGGTAAAATTCCGTTTCCTCTTTATATTAGAATTCTCTTTGTTATAATTCCATGAAAAATTTTTCGCTTTGCGTGCAAGTTCTCCTAGTTGTCCATATCATAAATGAATTCGCTCTCTCCACGGTATTAATTATAAGAATAAAGCACAGTCCAGCAATACAGTCCAAGGTATATTTCATTATACATTCCAAATACATGCAAGCATAGAATACAACCAATCTAAATCTAGTACAATTCATCAATACATCTTCTTCATCTTCACGTCATAGTCAGTCACTGCTTTACTGGTTCTCTGCTCGCCCAAATAAATTGGGGTCATCACAGGTGTCAACCACAGACACAAAAATAGGGTAAGTCTTATGACAAACAAAATTTAAATAAAACAAACATAACAAAATACATACGTAGATATTTATAAAATAACAACACAAAGGATTTTTCCACATACTCATCATGTAATGTATAGAATGCATGCTCATCTTTTTATATGATGCATGACTGAGATCTCAGGTTATTTCTTTTATCAGTGGCCACAGTCAAGATAGCCTCACCCTCTCTGGTGGCACAAATAAACTTATCCAACCAGTCGGGGTAGCCCAGGGGCGCGTAGGATAGTCACCTCCACCTATGTGATCATCATGGTGGTGTGGTCCTCCTTGTCTCAACTACCCCCAAGTTCATAACTCCCTTGAACGCGTGGACTCAGTTTAGCTATCTGACAACAACAACAACAACAACACGGTCTAGCCCCCGCCAGGCATATGTATATGATAATGCATGAATGATTCGTTTCATTTCATCTTTTCTTCTTTTAGTATTATTTTTCACCATACAATTTCAATATCTTCAACAACTCATGGCTTATGCTTATTTAATCAACACATAAAGCTTCTTCAATTCAACACATGAAGCTTTAAACAACACTTAAGCATATAGCCATAGTTCAACTTCACCACTTTATCAAAATAATTCTTACAAATCAACCATTTATTAAATCATGCACTTTGAATCACCCTTGTTATAAGTCTTAAACGAATTATTTTTCAACATCATAATACATCATTCAACTTATTTCTTATACACCAAAGTCATACAACCAATTAAATTCATGGAAATTCTTAAGTCATCAAACCAACACGTGAACTTTATCAAAGTATTTATTTTAACAAACTATCTTACTTTAGTACTCCACTTAATAAAACATCTAAACTTTAAGAATTATCTATGTAACTATCTTTGAAAGCAACTTTTATTCATAGATAGAAATTAGGTAAAATGATATTTAAACATAGTCATAAGTAATACTCAAGAAGTGGAAAAACACTTGTTAATACACAATAAACACATAGGCTTTATTTTAAAGGATACTTTAAAGAAAACTATTCTAATCTTTATAAAGTTCCACATATACATCCAATCATGACTCTAGCATAAAATAGACATATTTTTAGTCCAAGATTAGTAACAAAATAAATATATAAGTCCAAGAGATAATATAGAAATTTCGGTCACATACCAAAGGTAGTAGAATATTTCATTTTAAGTTTCAAATCTAACTTTAAGTTCTTCTTCAAATAGGTATAAAATAGATAAGTGTGGGTTACTTTAAATTTAATTGATTTAGTTAGTTTTTAAGTTAGTATGTCCATAATTATTTATCAAGCCAAAATCAAAGTTAATTGATCAACATAATTGTTCATATAGCACATCTTAGGTTCTTGGAGATATTTCCACCAACACCTAGTAGTCAAAGCTTGTATTTACACAAAAACAAGTGTTAATCTTAATAAAGCTAATATTTAAACTTTGTTTATCAAAAGGCTTCCCCATACCTTGCTTTCCTTCTTCAAATTGAATAGCCTTGCTCCTTGTTCTCGTAGTGCTAGCTTTTTCTTGAATCTTGAAAAGCCTTTGTTCTTCCTTCCTTGGCTTTCACGTGAAGTTCCTAAAGGTGATGGTCCTAGCTTGGCTTTTTGGTGAAAGTGTTATGTTGAAAATGATAGAAAATGGTCTTAGGGGACTTGCACGGTGCTTGCTTCTTTAGGTGGCCAAAATTTCAAACTATTAAGCCTTTTTATATGTTGGTAAAATGTTAATTTTTACCACATGCTTTTATTGCTTACTTTCCTCTTGGTCTTTCTTTATTGGCTAATCAATTTCCTTCCTCCAAGTGGCCTTCTTCTACACTTTTCTCCTTTCTTCTCTTTGTACACGTTGGAGATCAATTTGTGAAGGCTTCTTCCTTTTCTTCAATTCACGTGGGATGCTAGAATGAAGGTTTCCACTTTTCTCAAAATTTCTAAGCCATAATGGCTACTTTCCACCATCTTTGTTCCTATTGGCTATTAAATTTACACCCTCCAAGTGTCCTACTTCTACATTCTTCTCCATTCTCCTTCTCTTGCACATGAATTCCAAGCTAAGAAGGTACTCCATTTTGGCTTCCTTTCACGTGGAGTAGCCTAAGTTTTAGGATAGTTTTTGCTTTTATTTTCTAATTGGTGTTATCTTATTTTCTATTGGTCCTTGTGGCCTTTAATTGTTTAAATTACAAACCTAACTTATTAAAGAAATTCATTCCTTTCATAATTAGTAGAAAACTCTAAAGATTATAACAATCTTTTCTATACAATTTTCTAATAGCCTTAAATTGAATCATTTCCCAAATACTTATCAAAATTCCTAAAAATTCAATTTGATGATTTCTTGTTATCTTCTAGGTTAATATTTAGTTATCTAAAAGTATTTTATCTATTCTCCAGGTCTCCACAGCATTTCTAAAGTCCTCTGGTCATTTTTGACCTAAAGGGTATTTTGGTAATTTACCATCCTCGGGACGTGATGGTAATTATCGCATTTGTTCAAGGGTTTTTAGGTAATTTTCTCCTAAAATATCTCACTAAAATATCTAGGGGTATTTTGGTTATTCTCAAAAATACCCAGGGGCAAAATTGTCATTTCATCCTAGGGGCATCTTCGTCATTTCTGAAATTGTTCAGGGGCGTTTTGGTAAATATCTTCCTAGGGGTATTCTTGTAATTTCTATTTTATGGGAAGGGTGATATGGTTATTTTCTTCGGACAGGTTTAGAATGTCTCTAATTAATCTTTTATCCAAATAATTCGATCATAAACCATTACCTTTCCCATAATCTAAAACTATCATAGTTATGAAATTTTGGGGTGTTACAGCTTCCGCACTATCACTCAATTTTCTCACTAGCCTAACCTTTCTAATACAAGCTTTAGAAGAAACTAAGGCCTTGGGAGCACCTTAGGAGCAAGGGAGAAGAAGAAATGGAATAGCAAGAAGTGAAGGAATGTTTTGGGTGTGCATGGGTATTTATAGATGGTGATCTGCTCGTGTTTAGTCACCCAGGCGAGCCTTTTATGTGTTTTCCATTCGCCCAGGTGAGCTAAGGCCTACTTGCTGATCCACGTGGCCCACTTGTTGATCCACTTGCTAAAGTCCACTCGCCTAGGTGAGCCATTTGTACTACATTCACTCGCCTGGGTGAGTTAATCGTACCTTCTGGAATAAATTTTTGGGCCATGGGTCTGAATTGCTTTCTGCACTTCCCTTGTTTGCTTTTTGATCCCTTTTTGCTTGTTTAGAATGTACGAAAGCTTTAGAATTTACGGAATCCTGCAAAATACAAAAGAAGATTGGATGAATCATCAAGAATTAAAACACATTATTAATGTTAAGCACTAAATGCAAACTAACTAGATTAGGGCAAATTTTGATTGATATTCTTAGTAAAACACAAGATAAGTGCCTTAAATGTAACCCTATTTTCACTAAAATATGGCACTTATCAGTAATCGATTAAACCAGTTATGTTTAGTTTTGGTACAAGCCTATGTAATCGATTATAGAATGTGGTAATCGATTAAGGCAGTCATGTGCAATTTTCAGAATAAGCCTATGTAATTGATTACAGAATGTGGTAATTGATTAAGGCAGTCATGTGCAATTTTCAGAGTAAGCCTGTGTAATTGATTACAGAATGTGGTAATCGATTAAAGCAGTCATGCATGTTTTAGAGATACAGTTATGTAATCGATTACGATTACTTGGTAATCGATTAAAGTATTCTTCATGGCTTTTCCAGAAACTAACAGAAGATGGTAATCGATTATATCCTTGTGTAATCGATTAAATCAGTACTATTTTGTTTTTCCAAAAACTTAACCATGAGAAATTACTTTCTTTTAAAAACATGAAAAACTTTAATGCTTTAGTAAAATTATGTATGCATGTTAATGATCATGTTCATGCAATGCAAGGATCATGAGATTAGCCTCTCATACCCTTAACAAATTACAAATGCTTTGGCTTGTGAAAAGCTAAAATCCTTCTTCTTCAAGCTTCATCCTTGACTTAATCTTCTTCCTGCTCCCCCTATATCCAACAATCTCCCCCTTCTTGGCTTTGAACATGCCAAATATCATTTGAACATTTGTTTAGCTTTTAAGTGCTTTGAGGGATGAATGGTAGGAGTCTTATACCTGAAATCAAATCAGCTTATTGCCAAGAGCAAGTGTCAAGTATGTTTGCATAAACATCAATCAATTCCTTTAATTTTGCTCCCCCTTACTTAGGTAATTTTCCAATTAAAAATAGAGCAATAGTGACATAGCATTAACAGAGCACAACACTTATCATTTCTCCCCCTATTTGGCTTATCAAAGACAAAAAATAGCAATATACAAATTATAAGCAAGGAGAATATAAGATAAAAACTAAACTTTTATTCATTGAAAGGGAAAGTGCAATACATTAATCCTTAAACAGAAATAGAACATAGCATGAGAAAGCAAACATAAACACAACAAGCTTCTTAATCTAAGGCTCATCAAATCCATGAAGAACCATCCTAGCCTTTATGTTTTCCAGCCTAGATTAAATATCTTCTAAGGATGATGTGGTCTCAGCCCTATGCTCATGGTGCAGGGACAATAAAGCATCCATCTTCTAAATCATTGCAGATTCAAAGGGGCTGTAAGGATGTTGTACAGGGCCTTCTTAAGCTTCAACTTCTTTTTCTTCAGCAGCTTCTCCTTCAGCTTGAGGGAGTTGTCCAACCATTTGCCAGCCTTGAGGAGTCTTCATCAATCCAAGCTTGTTCAGATGCTTAGTCTTGATAAGATTGACGATGTCAGTTGTGTTGTCAACAACTTCATTTGAAACAAGGACCCAATTAATTTGGGTAGAAGTTTTGATGCCATACACCAGCTGTAAGTCATCATCAATAGCTTGAGCATGGTTGGTGGACCTAGGAGTTAAAATATATGTAATGATATAGTGAATAAGTCTGTCTTCACTTGTCATACTACCAACACCAAGCCTTAGCTTCAGCCTAGCTTGAGGTCTTGAAGCATCCCTCTGTAGGTATCAATCTTGTTGTACCCACCAATCTTCTCCTCATCAAATCTCCTTACACCATTAGGAGAAATACCAACAACAGCTCCCCATACCTCTTCATCAATAACCATGGGAACACGCTTCACTTGTGAGGTAATCACCCCTTCCATGGTAGTTTTTGCAAAGGATTAAAACACCTTTACAAGCTCAGGGTAGAATGTACCCTTGAGTTCAAGAAACTTTTTCATGCCTTGGATTTCAAGAAGGTCAGGGAATTGAAATCCCTCTTTGATGAACCAGTTGAGGTCCAGATATTTTGGGGGCATAACCAGCTTTGTAGCATGGAATTAGAGATAGTGCATCCTATGCCTTTCTTCAGGGAACCAAGAGTTGATTTTGTTCCCAAAAGGATTGGATGATTCTCCAGCTTTCCTTTTTCCAATTTTGGTTCTCTTAGAGGTAGACATGATATTTGGCCAGAGTTTGGGACAGAATAGGGAAGAAGAAGACTTAAAAAAATAGAAGCTTTAGAGAAATGCAAACTCAGGTGCGATTTTCTCTTTGGGGAAATGCTAAATATATAGGGATTTCTAGGGTTTGAAATTTTGAAATTTGAATGAATGTACAGCTAATTCAGTTACCCAGAGGTTTAATGCACTGAACGATATTTGAATTTTGAATTTAAAAGTAGTTGGGCAGTTTAGATTTCCAAGAAATCTATAGAGATTTTAGAAATGCCATAAGTAATCGATTACGAACTTATGTAATCGATTAATTCATGATCAGAAAGTAGCTATGTTCAATGGTGTAATTGATTAATTCGATATGTAATCAATTAAGTCAGTGAGAGCATAAACCAGAATAGCAAATAGTAATCGATTACCATAGATTGTAATCGATTAAGTCAGTGAGAGCATAATTCAGAATAGCATACAGTAATTGATTACCATAGATTGTAATCGATTAAGTCAGTGAGAGCATAAATCAGAATAGCAAGCAGTAATCGATTTCCAAAGATTTTAATTGATTATTCCAAAGTTCATTTTTCACAGGATTCTGTTCAAACAACATGTAATTGATTAATTCGATGAGGTAATCGATTATTCCAGTAAAACTTTGTTTGTAGTAAGACTTTTAATGAGCAAGTAATTGATTATTTTGATAAGTAATCGACTATTATAGTGAATAATGCAGAATGAACACTGATTATGCAGTAAATTTCAAATTTGAAGCTCATGTGATGATTGGCCAAATAAGATGCAATATCATATAGACAAGCACACAACAAACAAGCTAGCATATGTTAGTCTCATCAAGGATACCTAGCATGTTTCTTAGAGTATAGAATCTATCTCTAGCCAAAGGTTTAGTGAATATATCAGCCAATTGATTATGTGTATCAATGAACTCAATTTTGATGTTACCCTTTTGGTCCTTGAGTGCATTATTGGATTCTTGGATATGTTGATGGCACTTGTGTTGTCACATAGCAAGGGTATTTCTTTTAATTCTACACCAAAATCTTGTAGTTGTTGCTTCAACCAAAGGCTGTGAGCACAACAACTTCCAGCAGAGATGTACTTAGCTTCAGCAGTTGATAGAGCAACACAAGATTGCTTCTTGCGATGCCATGAGATAAGTGAGCTACCTAGGAGGTGGCAAATTCCACTAGTACTTTTTCTATCCAATTTGCACCCTGCAAAGTTAGAATCAGAATATCCAATTAAGTTGAGTAATGCATCTTTTGAACACCAAAGACCAACTTTTTGTGTTGATTTGAGATATTTGATGATTCTTTTGACTGCAGTGAGGTGTGATTCTTTGGGATTTGCTTGATATCTTTCACACAAATACACACTCAACATGATATCCGGTCTACTTGCTATCAAATATAGTAAGGATCCAATCATTCCTTTGAATTTTGACTCATCAACCTTCTTCCCTTTTTCATCTGAATCAAGATAGGTTGATGTTACCATTGGAGTTGTAACATCTTTGCTTTTCTCCATTTCAAACTTCTTGATCACTTCAAGGAAGTATTTGGTTTGATTTAGAAATGTCCCATTCTTCATTTGCTTCACTTGAAGTCCAAGAAAGAATGTTAATTCTCTCGTCATTGACATTTCAAACTCATTCTGCATAGAGATAGAAAATTCCTTGCACAAGGATTAATTAGTTGAACCAAAAATTATATCATTAACATATACTTGAACCAATAAGATATCATTGTTATGCCTTTTGATGAACAAGGTTTTATCAACACGTCCTCTTATGAAAGATTGGTTAAGCAGAAATTGCTCAATCTCTCATACCAAGACCTTGGAGCTGGTTTTAAACGATAAAGAGATTTCTTTAGTTTAAAGACATGCTTTGGATATTTGAAATTTGTAAAACCAGGAGGTTTCTCAACATAGATTTCCTCTGCAATATATCCATTCAAGAAAGCACTTTTAACATCCATTTGAAACAGTTTAAAATTCATCAAACATGCATATGCAAGTAGCAACCTAATGGCTTCTAACCTTGCTACTGGAGCATAGGTCTCCTCATAGTCAATGCCTTCCTCTTGGTTGTAACCCAAACTTCATTTCTCTTAAATTGATTCATTTCATCATGCATGGCATGCATCCAATGTTCATCAAGTAAGGCTTGGTCAATGCTCTTAGGTTCTATTTGTGAAACAAAAGTCATATTACAGCAAAGATTTCTCAATGAAGATCTAGTAGATACTCCATTTGTAACTTCACCAATTATATTATCAAGGGAGAGATCTCTTGTAGTTCTCCAATCTTTTGGCTCTTGGACTAGTGTTGATTGTTTCATTTCAGTAATTGGTTCTTCCTTTTCTTTATCCATTGATCCATTAAGTTGTATGAACTCTTCTAAAGGACCTGCATTAATTTCTCACTTCTTTTCCTCTTTAGAGGGATTAGATTCATCACAAATAACATGAACTGATTATTCCATGCATAAAGTTCTTTTATTGAAAACTCTATATGCTTTGCTTTGTAATGAATATCCAAGGAAGATGGCTTCATCAGCTTTAGCATCAAATTTTCCAAGTGAGTCCTTACCATTATTCAATACAAAACACTTGCAGGAAAATGCTCTTAAGTGAGAAATGTTTGATTTTCTACCTTTGTATAGTTCATAAGGAGTTTTCTTCAAAATAGGCCTTATTAGTAATCTATTCAAAGTGTAGTAAAATGTACTTACAACATCAGCCCAAAAATGTTTAGGCAAATTTGTCTCATTAAGAAGAGTTCTTACACCTTCTTCAAGGGATCTATTTTTCCTTTCCACAACACCATTTTGTTGGGGTGTTCTTGGAGCTGAAAATTTGTGGTTGATTCCATTTTCTTCACAGAATTTTTTAAAATGTTCATTTTGGAATTCTCCACCATGATCACTTCTTATTGAGATAATTTTGCTTCCCTTTTCATTTTGAGCAAGTTTGGCTAATTTTCTAAAAGCATTGAAAACATCACTCTTGGATCTTAAAAATAAAGTCCATGTGAATCTAGAGTGATCATCAACAATCACAAGCCCTCAGAGGTTACCTCCTACACTCATAGTTCTAGAAGGACCAAACAAATCCATGTGAAGTAATTCAAGGGGGCTTGAAGTAGAAACAACATTTTTACTTTGAAAAGAATTCTTTGTTTGTTCCTATTTTGACAAGCATCACATAGTTTGTCCTTTTCAAATTTTAGTTTGGGTAAGCCAATGACTAAGTCTTTTCTAATAAGCTTGTTCATATGATGCTATTAATGTGACTTGCCCTTCTATGCCATAACCAAGATTCATAAATTTTACTTATTAGGCAATTAGTGTTGTGAATGAATGCATGATCTATAGAGAGTAAATAGATATTACCTTTTCTTTTACCAATATGAATCACCTCACCAGTTTGAGCATCACATATCATACAACAATTGTCATTGAATGACACTTTGAATCCTTTGTCACATAGTTGGCTTATACTTAGAAGATTGTGCTTTAAACCTTCCACATAGAGAACATTTTTGATCTTGGTTTTAAAGTTGTCTCCTATACTTCCTTCACCAACTATCATTCCTTTGTTATTGTCTCCATAAGTGACAAATCCACAATCGTCAAGGGTCAAATTTGTGACCATTGATATGTCACCGGTCATGTGTCTAGAGCATCCACTGTCAAGATACCATAATGATGATTTTGCTCTTAGACACTGATAAGTGTCCTATTTTAGTTAAAACCAAGCTTACAATGTTAGCACTTATCTTTTGATTTCAGTAAAATTGTTTATAAACTTGCCCTAAAATCTAGATAAATAGTCTCTAGTACTTAAATAAATGTTGTTTCTTATATTTTGGAAATCTAATCATGTTTTGTATTTTGATAAGTTCCGAGGCTTCTGAAAAAGCAAAGCAAGACAAAAGGGCTTAACAAGCAAACTTGGGAGGTGTTACAAGCAAAACAGGCCCAGAACTCGTCCAGGCCCATGACCTTTCTGAAAATACAATGAATACCTAATCCAATAAACCAAGAGGGGGGGTGAATTGGTTTTTGACCCTTTTTGATCTTTTCTTGAAAAACAAAACTCAGCGGAAGATTTAATTTGGATCGTATCTTAAATCAAAACAAGTTTAGCAATCAGTTTTTCTTCTCCAATCAATTAACTCTTGTGTTGAATCAAAGTTTGAGTTGATACACAAAATAATATCTCAAGCAATTAATGAAATGCAACTCAAAACATAAATGCACACAATTTTATACTGGTTCACCTCCAACCACTGAGGCTACATCCAGTTTGCCTTCTAATCCAAACCAGATTAGAGTTCCACTAACAGATTTTAATTCTTTACAAGCAATCAACAAGGTCTCTTTTACCCACCCTAGGCAAAACTCTAAATCTACACCCTAGATTTATCAAAAGACCTAGAACCTGAGAACACTACTCAGTTCTACCCACCAGAAACCCTTTCTAGTAATGCTTTAAAGAAACCCAAACTGTTACATGGAAAAATTCAACACAAACTATAGAAAACTAATGAAAAATCACAAAGAACAAAACTTAAAGTTCAAGAAGGATATCACCTTATATTCTTTTGCAGCATAAAGGATTTACACAAAATTTATAACCTGAGGTGATGAATGAAATGCTTTCTTGATTGATCTTGACACAGCTCAATGCATGAATGATCACAAAACAACTCCTTCTTTTATTCAAGCTTCATGATTCTAACTCATATGAACAACACAATTAAAATGACTCTTTTAACACTTTGGAGCACTCAGAGACTTTTAAAACACTTGTATGAATGAAAGCTCTCGAAATCAATCTCTTGTTTTGTGAGTCAATGCATGTCTATTTATAAAAAAACAGATTTAACAGACTGTAATCGATTATTTCGTTTATGTAATCGATTATTTTAACATGTGTAATCGATTAATCCGCCTATTTAATCAATTAAATTGTTCATGATCTTTCTGGAAAACCTGAATGAACAAAGTAATCAATTATTTGACCATGTAATCGATTATTCCAGAACTACATGTTTGAATCACAAGCATAGGTAATCGATTATAATACGTTTTAATCGATTACTCCAGAAGGATGCATTTCACTCTCTAGCATATTTAATCGATTACGATTACTTGGTAATCGATTAAACCAGTTCCTAGACTTAACAGAATTATGCAGATGCCTTATGTAATCGATTATATGCCTTATGTAATCGATTATTTCAGTGAGAAAACATTTTATGCAAGTTTTAAACTCATCAATGTATTTCTACTCAAATGCATATACTTATATGATTCTGAACCTAAGAATGAATGCATGCATGTCGATTTATTTATTAGCTGCAAAGGATTATTAGATTTTAACCTTTAATGAACCAAGCTTAATAAAAATGAAAAATTACAAATGCCATCATTACATGAGTGGGCATGAATCAAATATCAAAACACTTCTTGTCTTCTGATTCTTCTAACACTTGAATCTAACACTTTCTTCACCATTAAGTCTTTAACTCGCCCAGGCGAGTGTCTGCAGTTCAAAATGGTCAGCCAGGCGAGTGAAGAAATTCCAAAACCTAGGCGAGTGAAACAAGGCCAAAATGCTCGCTTGGGTGAGTGGCATCAGCAAGTGGCCATTAAGCTCGCCCAGGCGAGTAAACATAGGCAAAAACACTCGCCTGGGCGAGTGGACTCGAGCAGCCCTCCTCCCTATAAATAGCCATGCAACCCAAGGAGAAAAGCCATCCCATGAATTCCATTTTCTCACATTCCTTGCTTCTTAGCATGTTTCTTAGCCTTATGCTCTTCAAATATTGTTAGTAGGTAGCTTAGGAGAGTGAGAGAGGTGAGGATTAGTATGGAAACTCTGATTGTAACACCCCAAAATTTCATAACTATGATATTTATGCAAGTCTTAGATTATGGAAAAAGTAATGGTTTATGATCGAATTATTTGGGTAAAAGATTAATTAGAGACATTACAAACCTGTTTGAAGAAAATGACCATATCACCTTTCCCAAATTACAAGAATACCCCTAAGAAGATATTTACCAAAACGCCCCTGAACAATTTCAGAAATGACGAAGATGCCCCTAGGATGAAAATGACAATTTTGCCCCTGGATATTTTTGAGAATAATCAAAATACCCCTAGATATTTTAGTGAGATATTTTAGGAGGAAGTTCCATAAATACCCTTGAACAAATTGATAATTACCGTCACGTCCCGAGGATGGTAAATTACCAAAATGCCCTTTAGGTAAAAAAATGACCAAGATGACTTCAGAAATTTGTGAGAACTTGAGTATAGGATAAAATACTTTTAGACAATAAATTATCAGCAAGGCTGAGGGCAGAGAACCCTAAAATAGAATTTTACGAATTTTGGAAGATAGATTAAAAAGAGTTTAATCTAGACTAACTCGGACATCCGAAAATTATAAAAAGAGAATGGACATAATCTGTGGAATTTTCTCTTAATTATGAGAGGAATAGGTTTCCTAATTTCGTTTAGTAATTTTAATAATTACAGGCAGAGATGGACCAATAGGAAGCAAGAAAAACTAATTAAGAAAACAAAAGCATAAAACACTTTAACTTAAGGCCATTTCATGTGAGAAAAGACAACAAAATAAGGATTTCCCTCCAAGCAATGAGAAACAACGTACAAAGAGGGAAAGAGTGAAGAATCTTCAAGACTTAGACACATGAAAGGTAGAAAGTGGATGGCCAATAAGAAGGAAACATGTAAAAAGTTAGCAATGATAGCATTAGGAAGATTTTTTGAAGAAAACTGCCTCCTTGACTCTTTTGGACACGAAGGAAATTATAGACAATAATTCAAAAATCCCAACGGTCAAAAGTTATATATGTGGGTTATAAGTACACCTTTAAAATTTTAAGGAAATCCAACGGTTAACGAATCCGTAACCACTATTTTACTGATACGGGTTTTGGCAAAAAAACTCAAGAATAAAGAATGAAGAAAAACTCAAATTTTCCTAAGACTAAGCCTACTCCACGTGCAAACCAAGAAAGAAGGAGAATTGTTGAGAAATTTCAAGAATTGGGACACTTGGAAGGTGAAGAAATAAATAGCCAATAGGAAGAAAGTTAGTAGTAACTATAATGACTTAAGATATTTAAACATCTCTTAAAACTCTAGCATCCTATGTAAAATAAAGCAAAATTGAAACAACAATCGTATGGACTAAAAGCTCAATGGAATTGTTTACACAAAGGGAGTGGCACGTGAAGAACAAGCTAAGGGAAAAGAGAAGTGTAGAGAATTCAAGAACAACACACATGGAAGGCAAGAATTGGATAGCCAATGAAATTGAAACAAATAGAAAGCAAGGCATGATGACTTGGGAAGATATTTGCATTCCAAAAGAGTAAAACCAAATATTAAGAGGAAAATGAGAGGGAATATACGTACAAAGCTAGGAGAATATAGAAAAATCAAGAAGGAAGCCACTTGTGAGGAAATGATTACTTGGCCAATAAAAACTAAACAAATGGAAAGTAGTCATAATTAATACAAGATTTTTAGCCAAAGGAATCTTGGCTTAAGGAGGTGAACGTGCACCAAGGCCTCAATAGCATTTTAGGAAAGCAATTTTATATAGATGAGTGAAGGAACCGTGCAACCATCTTAGCCTTACATCACTTTTACACTTCAAAACATTTTCCAAACCCAGAAGTGGCCTAGCCGTGTAATTACTCCCTTGTATCTTATCTTCCTCTCATTTTCACCTTCTTCATCAATTTCAAATTATACTTTTTACTAAAAGCAAACCAAGTCCACTAGCCCTAAGAAAATCTCACAAAAAAAAAAACCTAAGAGCACTAGGAGCAAGAATCATTCAATCTCAAAGAAGGAAAGCTGTCCAAAAAGCTTAAGGAAAACAAGGTATGGGGAAGTCTCTTGATAAACAAAGTTTAAATATTAGCCTTATTAAGATTAATAATTGTTCTTGTGTAGATACAACTTTTGCCCACTAGGTGTTTATGGAAATATCTCAAAGATCTTAAGATGTGTTATATGAACAATTATGTGACTTAACTAGACTTTGATCTTGGCTTGATAAATAATTATGGACATAATAACTTAAAACTAACTTAATCACATAAATCTAAAGTAATTTACATTTATTTATTTATGCTTATTTATAGGAGAATTAAAGTTTAAAACTTGTAAATTTAAATGAAATATTTTTACTACTCTTGATATTTTGGCTGAAATTTCTATATAACCTCTTATACTTGTGTATTTATTTGTTGCTAATCTTAGAATAGAATAGGTTAGAATCATATCCATTATATTAAATTTTATAAGGAATAATAAGGGAAATATAGTTTTCTTTCAAGTATTTTATAAAATCAAGCTTGTTTACCAAGTGATTAATAAAAGGTTTCAAAGAAATAAAATAGGTCTAGGTGATGAAATCCGTGTGGTTGTTGTATGTTTTTATAAAGTTTTATGTAATAATTAAGAAATGGTGTATGTGTTGTTAAATAAACCTATTCCATGTGTCTTTAAATATATTAAGGTTGAGGTGCATGAGATGTAAAGTAATATATTTGTTACAATAAATACCTTGAGTATGTGGTTATGATATTAGAATTATGTTGAAACCATGGTGATTATGTTGAACAATATAAAGACTAATATTAAATAAAGCTTTCTTTAAAACATTTTATGAAAAGAGATAAAAATAGTTTAAGTGTTATGATGAGGTTGAGTATTGCAAGAAATGCTTGTAGACATGTGTAGCTTGATGATTCTTGAAAATTGATGAACTTTAAGTAGTTGTATGATTTAATAAGTAATGAAGATGTAAGACTTCTTTTTGAGAAAGTTGTGAAGTTGAACCATGGCTATGTGCTTAGGTGTTGTATAAAGCCTTATGTGTTGGTTGGAAGAAGCTTTATGTGTTGATTAAATAAGCATAAGCCATGAGTTGTTGAAGATATTGAAATTGTATGGTGAAGAATAATATTAAAAGAAAAAGAATCATTCATGCATTTTCATATGCATATGCCTGGCGGGGGCTAGTCCGTGTTGCTGTTGTTGTTGTTGTTGTTGTTGTTGTTGTCAAATAGCTGAATTGAGACGAGCGTTCAGACATATGAGGACTGAGCTGGGGGATAGTGTCAGTGGGGAAAGCACCTACCCATGATGATCACATGTAGTGTGGGTGTGAATCCTATTGCAACACGGACCTATCCTGACTCGATCGATCTAATTCCGTGTTGAGCTATCTTGACTGTGGCCATTGTTGATGACGTAATAACCTGAGATCTCAGTCATGCATCATATAAAAAGATGAGCATGCATTCTATACATTACATGATAAGTATGTGGAATATTTGTTGATAAGTAAACTGTATGACTTAATTTGTGTGCTGTGTAGATGAGGTAAATTAATTTGTGGGCAAATCCTCTGTGTTGTTATTTTATAAATATCTACGTATGTATTTTGTTATGTATGTTTTATTTAAATTTTGTTTGTCATAGACTTACCCTATTTTGTGTCTGTGGTTGACATCTGTGATGACCCCAATTTATTTGGGCGAGCAGAGAAACAGTAAAGCAGTGACTGACTATGAAGAAAAGCTGATGAAGATGCATTGATGAGTTGTACTAGCTTTAAATTGGTTGTATTCTATGCTGACATGTATTTGAATTGTATAATGAACTATACTTTGGACTGTATTACTAGACTGTGCTTTAATCTTAAAATTAATACCGTGGGGAGAGAGAATTCGTTTCTGATAAAGACGAATAGGAGACTTGCAAGCAAAGCGAAAAATTTTCCATAAAATTTATAACTAAGATAATCCTAATCCAAAGTGGTCACAAGATTTTACCTAAAATCAACCAAACACGAGAGAGTAAAACGAGGCGTTACACTGCTGGAAAGAAGCGGTGATGGTTCCTTTCATCAATTCTTCTCTTGAGGAGGTTCTCTCCATGCTTGGCTAGCTTCTCTAAAGAATTGGATGTAATCTTCTTACCTTTAAGTATCTCTTTTAATAGTTATTTATGCATAAGTCTTTTCTATTTATTATTGGTAATTTCATTTCGTACTTAATGTTTGATTCTACTTGATCACTAGTTTCATGAAATAAGGTTCTAAGTTTAACTGGAAAGTACTCTTAAAACTTGAACTGAATAATTTTACTCTTTACGTTACGTTGCTAGGAATAGAGCATAACGTTTAGATTGCAAATAGCACGTGATTATGATTGTATTGCTGAGATATTTATTTCATATGCGAGGATCGATATTTGATAAATATTCTTAGGATTCTCAAATGCGAGGGATCGATTTGGGGTGATTTTATGTGTGCATCAATAATAAAAGAAAATAATTTATGCATTGTAATATTAATTGAATACTAAGGGTACGAACAATGAAATCCAATCCTACGTTTTTCTTGAATTAATTAAAATCATTATATTAGCTTTCGTAATCTTCCGCACTAAATTTATTATTACCGCTTCTTCTTTAAATTTCATAATTTCTCTTAATCAACAACTATATGAAACTCCGTTCACACTCGTTGTACATAACTATTAAACTGTTAAGTTTTATTTGGATTAACTGAGTAACTCAAGTCCCTGTGGAGACGAACTTTTATAAGTTTTGTAACTTACAACGAAAAATTGCTACGCTTGCCAATAGTCTAACAAGTTTCTGGCGCCGCTGCCAGGGATTTGAGTCGCTTACTCAGTTCTTTTAGATTTAATTTTAGTTTAGTAGGACTTTTTCTTATTTTTGTTATTTACTTTACTTTTATTTTTGTATATAAATTGTCTTTTATTTAACTTCGATGCTTATGGGTGTTAGATATAGGGGGAGCATCTTGAAGCTTGAAGCTTAGGACTTGGAAGAATGTTTTGAGCTTTTCACATGCCTTGAAGAATGTAATGAAGTGTATAAAGAGACCAATCTATTGATCCTTGCATTGCATGCACTTAATCATTTATATGCTTAAATGTTTTCATATAAAGATTAAAGCAATTTTTGAAAAAGAACTAAATAGGCAATGTTTTTGGAAAAATGCAAATCACATTGGTTTAATCGATTACACTACTGTTTAATCGATTATTTGCTTTGATTTCAAACCTGGAAAAACATTGAAGAACAATTTAATCGATTACCATTGCTTGTAATCGATTATTTAGTATCAAAAGAAAAATATGCTTCACTGCTTTAATCGATTACCATTTCTTGTAATCGATTACATAAGGTTTTTAGAAAAGCTTGTTTCACTAGTTTAATCGATTACCATTTCTTGTAATCGATTACACAAGGCATTTCTGAAATACATGGTTTACTGCTTTAATCGATTACAGCTCATTTTAATCGATTATTTTGTACATTGTTCAAACCCAGAAAGAGGATGAACACTTTAATCGATTAAGTGACAATTTAATTGATTACTCAAGGCTTTTTAATCGATTATTTGGCGCGTTTAATCGATTACAGTTAGTTGGAAAAAGTATGTTATAAATAGAAGTGAAGCTTGGCTTGGTTCTTAACTTGAATACTTCGAATTTTCTGAATACACACAAGCCTTCACAAAGTTAGAAAGTGATTTTCTGGGTTTACTAACTTCTTGTCCCACTCTTTAATCTTCATGGGTATTGAATGATTTCTTGGGCAAGAGTTTTCAAAGAAGAATAGGAGAGCATGTTATGAAACTCATTTGTTCATTCAACTCTGATTGGTAAACCATATGCATTCATATTCATTGGATCATCAGGTTATTTCTTTCCATTCTCTTTGGGTGTAAATTTGTTTTGTAATTTTTGTTATTTGGTGTTGTTGTAAATTGTTCTTTGAGGCTTGTATTAGAGTAGTGTTCTCTAGGGAAGAACAGAGTACTGTTCTCTGGTTCTTGTTCACTAGAAGTCTAATAGGGTTTTAGATTTCTTTTCTTTATCTAGGGTTGATAAAGAGTGATTGTAATAAAGCTTGTAAGAACTGAAATTTATAATAGTGGAACTCTAATCTAGTGTTGATTAGAAGAAATTGGATTTAGCTTCTCTTGAGAAGTGAACCAGTATAAATTCTTGTGTTGATTTTCTATTCTTAAATCTCTATTAGTTATTTTGATCATTTGTTCTTGGTTTTCTTATCATTACTCAACAAGTTCTGTTTTGAGCTATTGATTTCTTGAGCTGAGTGAATTGATTGATTAAAAGCATTCTTGGTTTTAAAAGTGATTAAGATCCTTACTCTGATTTTGTAAAGAAATTTTAAAAGACCAAGTTTTAACCAATTCACCCCTCCCCTCTTGGTTATTGTAGGTATTCCTATTGTTTTCAATTGGTATCAAGAGCAAGTTCTTGAGTATTATGCAAGATCACTATCTTTCTTTAAAAAGAAAATGAATACCACACAAATTAGCTTCAAGGAGGGTGCCTCCCTCAATCGTCCTCCAATGTTTGAAGGAGAGCACTTCAGTTTTTGGAAAAATAGAATGAAAATCTTTATTCAATCAAATGACCCAAGTGCTTGGAATGCAATAGAAAAAGGTCCTGTGATTCCTATAAAAACTGTTGGTAATGATATGATTCCCAAAGAATGGGATGAAATGACAGATGCTGAAAAAAGAGTTGTTCAATATGATTTTAAAGCTGAGAATATGATTACTTATGCACTTTTTTCTGATGAATTCTTTAGAACAGTTAGGTGCAAAAGTGCAAAGGAGATGTGGGAGATGCTGGAGATAACTTATGAAGGTACATATGAAGTAAGAAGATCAAGGAAGCATGCCTTAATACATGAGTATGAAATGTTCAAGATGAATCCCACAGAAAACATATCTCAGCTTCAAACAAGATTCACTCACATAGTAAATCATCTTCTTGGTCTTGGAAAGATATTTGATGTTGAAGAGTTGAATATCAAAATCTTAAAGTGTCTCACAAGACCATGGAAACCAAAGGTGACAACAATCAAAGAATCAAAAGATCTATCCAAAATTTCCATGGCTGCACTATTTGGTAAGCTTCTTGAGTATGAACTTGAAATGTCATAACTAACCAATGCTGAAGATGCAGAAAAGAAACACAAAAGCATAGCCTTGAAAGCTGCATCCTCAAAGATGGAAAAAGTGGAAGACTCAAGTGAAGAAGATGAAGAAGACAACATGAATTTAATTGTCAAAAAGTTCAGCAAATTCTTGAGAAGAAACAAGAATAGGAAGTTCACAAAGAACAACAACAACAACAACAAAAGAAATGACAGCAGCTTCACTTACTTTGAATGTGGCAAACTTGGCCACATTAAATCTGAATGTTCTATCTTTTTGAAAAAGTAACAAGGTGAAAACAAGATGAAGAAATAGGGAAAGCCCAAGAAAGCCTATATAGCTTGGGAAGATAATGAATCAACAACTTCTAAATCATCAACTGAAGATGAAGAAGCAAATGTTTGTATCACCTCCACTATTGGTGAAGATGATGATTTATCAATTGCTGAAACTGAGGTAAGTTCTGAATTTAATCAAGCTATTGATGCTTTTCAAGAAATGCATGAAGAGGCCCAAAAGTTTGCAAAATCCAATAATAAGCTAAAGGGAGATCTTAGATTGCATGTCACAAAAATTTCTGAATTACAAGCTGAAATTTGTAAACTGAAAGAAGAAAATGAAAAACTTATTTCAAGTTACAAATTTAATGGATGTGTATGTGCTTCTTCTTCATCTAGTGTTGACAAATACAATGATTTGCAAAAAGAGTTTGATGATTTCAAGAAAAGTCATGGTGAAAAACATATGATAGTACTTTCTGAAAATAATTACGTGGTTGATCCTTTTGTTAGATTCAAGTAATTGAAGAATCTGAAGAAGACAAGTTTTGATATTTGATTCATGCTTTGTAATTTTCATTTTGTTTGTAAAGCTTGGTTCACTAAAAGAAATAACCTAAATAACCCTTTGCAGCTACTAATAAAATCAATCCAACATGCATTCATGCTTAGGTATAAAACAATAACATATGCATTTGATTAGAAATACATTGATGTGTTTTAAACATGCATAAAATGTTTTAAGACTGATATAATCGATTACATAGGTAAATAATCGATTACATTAGCACTCTGCATAATCCTGTTCAGTCTTAGAGTGGTTTTAATCGATTACCATTTAATCGTAATCGATTAAATTGTGTTTGAGAGAAAACTGCACTCCACTGTGATAATCGATTAAAAGGCATTTAATCGATTACCTCTGCCTGTGTTTTTTCACTGGTGTTCTGGAATAATCGATTACAAGATGAGATAATCGATTATTATGTTCTTTCAAGATTTCCAGAATTACTAAGAACACTTTAATCGATTAAATAGTCGGTTTAATCGATTACATGCATTAAAATAATCGATTACTGTAGCGAATTAATCGATTACAGTCTGTTATATCTGTCTTTTTATAAATAGGCATGCAGTGTCTCTGACTAAAAGTGACTGATTTCGAAAGCACTCATTTCCTACAAAAGTATTATTGTTCTCTGAGTGATCAAAAGCTTTAAAGAGAGTCTTTTAAAGTCTTGTTGTTCTTAGAAGTGAAAAACATGAAGAATGCATAGAAGAAGAAAGTGATTAGTGATCATTCATGCTTTAGTTTGCATAAAGATTTTTCAAGAAGGAATTGCATTCATCACCAGGTTATCAATTTCGTTTGAAATCCTTTCAGCTGCAAAAGGAAGTTTAGGTGATATCTTTCTTGAACCTTATGCTTAACTCTTTGTGATTTTGGTTTTGTATTTTACTGTTTGTGTTGTAATTGTCCATGTAACAAGGTAGAATTCTTTAAAGCATAACTAGATAGGGTTTCTAGTGGAAGAACTGAGTGGGGTGCTTAGCTTCTAAGTCTTAGATAAATCTTGGAATTAGATTTACATTTTTACCTAGGGTGGGTGAAAAAGACTTGACTGATTGCTTGTAAAGAATTGATTCTTGTTAGTGGAACTCTAATCTAGTGTGGATTAGAAGACAACTGGATGTAGCCTCAAGTGGTTAGAGGTGAACCAGTATAAATTTGTGTGTAGTTGTGTTTTGATTTACATTGCATTCTATTTCTTGTGATATTAGTTTGTGAATCAATTCTAACTTTGTTTCTGCACAAGAGTTAAGTGATTGGAAAAGTGAAATTTGCTTATTAAATTTGATTTGGTTAAGATACGATCCATTGTTTATCTTCCGCTGAGTTTGAATTTCAAGAAAAGTTAAAAAGTTTTAAAAACCAATTCACCCCTCCCCTCTTGGTTTATTAGATTAGATATTCATTGTATTTTCACTTTTGAGAAGGCTTTACAAAGGTAAATGCAATTTGGCCAAAATGCTAAGTGTGCAAAAGTATGCTAGAGATACTTCTGGATTGGGTTACAAACATGGATCAAAATCTAATGGAAGAAACAAGTTTATGCCTCCAAAACAGAAATATACAAAAGTTGTTTCAAAACCAAGGTTTAATCACATGACTTATTTTGAAAGAGCATCAAGAACTATTACTTGTAACTATTGTATGAAGAAAGGTCACACATCTAATAGGTGCTATGCTAGGAGATTCTATGTGCCAAATGGAGAATGCATTTGGGTGCCAAGAAAAAGGAAAATAGCTAACCCTTATGGACCCAACCTCAATTGGGTACCTTCCTTTGAAAATTGATTTGAATTTTGCAGGAATGTCTAAGAGCAAGATCATCATTATGGTATGTTGATAGTGGATGCTCTAGACATATGACCGGTGACATATCAATGCTTACAAATTTGACTCTTAAAGATGGAGGATTTGTCACCTATGGAGATAACAACAAAGGTAAAATAATTGGAGAAGGAAATATAGGAGACAGCTTTAAAACCAAAATCAGAAATGTTCTTTATGTGGAAGGTTTAAAGCATAATCTCTTAAGTATAAGTCAACTTAGGGATTCAAGGTGTCATTCAATGACAATTGTGAAAATACAATGAAAACTTATGCAAATAAACCAACAGGGGGGTGAATTGGTTTTACCTCAGAGTTTTAAAATTTCCTTTCAAAATTTATAACAGCGAAAGACTTCAAAAGGATCGTATCAATTTAAAACCAATTAGAAATCAATTGTTTTCATCAATCAAATTACTCTTGTGCAGTAACCAAGTTTATATGATGAACAAATTCTATACTTCAAGAATTTAATGAAATATAAACTGAAATCTAATGCACACAAGATTTATACTGGTTCACCTCTCAACCCTGGAGGCTACATCTAGTTTTCTTCCAACCAAATCTTGGTTAGAGTTCCACTATAACAAATATTTGTTATTTACAAGCTTACAAAATGATCTCTCTTACCCTCCCTAGGTAAAATTCAAAATCTACTCCCTATAGACTTTTCAAAAGATCAAGAACCAGAGATTCCCTCTCTGTTCTTCCCTCTAGAAACCCTTTCTAGAAAAATCTTTAAAGAATCCAAATGTTATATGGAAATACAACACAATTATACAACAAATATCAACTAAACTCAAGCTTTAGGTACAAGAAAGATATCACCTTATAATCCTCAACAATTACAATGATATGAATGATTCAATCAACCTGAGATTATATGCAAAAGATGACTGCCACTTTTTCTTGATTGCTTTCTTTAAGCACTAGCTTGAATAAATATCCAATCCTTGAGTATCAAGACTAAAAACTCAAGTAAATCTCAATGACACTCAACACATTTGATTATCTCACTAATTTCAACCTTGAGAACTTTAGAATATGTATATCACAAAGTTTGCATGAGTATCTCTTTCTTTTTTACTTAGTCTCACTCAAACTCAGCTTTTCTATTTATAAAAAAATTGTTTTAACCAACTGTAATCGATTAATTCGTCAATGTAATCAATTATTTTACCTGTTGTAATCGATTATTGTAACCATATAATCGATTAAATTGTTCATCAGAATTCTGGAAATCTGATACGAATAGAATAATCGATTAAATCACCTTGTAATCAATTAAGCCAGACAAACTATGTTTTACAATGCACCTAGGTAATCGATTAAGTACCCATTTAATCGATTAACACAGACCATGCCTAAAACTTAACAATACATATTTAATCGATTACTAACATCTGGTAATCGATTAAACCAGATGAACATGCTGTGTAAAAATATGCAGAAGCTTATGTAATCGATTATTTTCCAAGATAATTGATTATCACAGGAAGTTCCTAATTATGTGTAAAGCTAATTTAATCGATTACGAGCCAGTGGTAATTGATTAAAATGTTCATAAGGAATTTTCCAGAAAACATTCACATGCCTGTAATCGATTATGTTCATATGGAATTAACCACAATTTTTCAGCTCCAAGAACACCTCAACAAAATGGTGTTGTGGAGAGGAAAAATAGATCCCTTGAAGAAGGTGCAAGAACTCTTCTTAATTAGACAAATTTGCCTAAACATTTTTGGGCTGATGCTGTAAGTACAGTTTGCTACACTTTGAATAGATTGTTAATAAGGCCTGTTTTGAAGAAAACTCCTTATGAACTATACAAAGGTAGAAAACCAAACATTTCTCATTTGAGAACATTTGGCTGTAAGTGTTTTGTGTTAAATAATGGCAAAGAATCACTAGGAAAATTTGATGCTAAAGCTGATGAAGTCATTTTCCTTGGATATTCATTACAAAGTAAAGCATATAGAGTTTTCAATAAAAGAACTTTATGCATGGAAGAATCAGTTCATGTTATTTGTGATGAATCTAATCCCTCTTTAGAGGGATTAGAT
>QARZ01040915.1:9526-24285 GCA_013407115.1 Glycine latifolia
CTAACCATTCTTTGTGTAAGGAATTTTCAGCTAGCATGTAGAAAGAAATTGAGATGTCCATGATGGGAGAAATCACCTTCTTCCTAGGATTACAAGTCAAGCAAATGAGAAATGGAACTTTCCTTAGTCAATCAAAGTATTGCATTGAAATGATAAAGAAATTTGACTTGGAAAATTGTAAAGCAGCAGCAACACCAATGGCAACATCTACATATCTAGATTCAGATGAAACTGGAAAAAGAGTTGAAGAATCCAAGTATAGAGGAATGATAGGATCATTGCTTTATCTCACAGCAAGCAGACCGAACATTATGCTAAGTGTTTGCTTGTGTGCTATCAAGCTAATCCTAAGGAATCTCATTTAACAACAGTAAAAAGGATCTTCAAGTACGTAAAGTCAACACCAAAGGTGGGGCTTTGGTATCCAAAAGGTACAAATATCAGCTTAATAGGATTCTCTGATTCTGATTTTGCAGGATGCAAGTTGGATCGAAAGAGCACAAGTGGCACTTGTCATCTATTGGGAAGCTCTTTAATTTCTTGGCATTGCAAAAAGCAATCATGCGTAGCATTGTCAACAGCTGAAGCAGAATACATATCAGCAGGGAGTTGCTATGCACAAAGCTTATGGCTAAAACAACAGCTCCATGATTTTGGTGTGAAGCTTCAACACATCCCTCTTATGTGTGATAATACTAGTGGAATAAATATCTCCAAGAATCCAATTATGCATTCTAGAACAAAACATATAGAGATAAGGCATCACTTTATCAGAGATCATGTTCAGAAAGGTAACATTAAAATTGAATTTGTTGAAAGTAATAAACAACTAGCTGATATAGTTACAAAGCCTTTGGATAGAGATAGGTTCTTTACATTGAGAAATATGCTTGGTATCTTGGATGAATCTAGTGTATGTTGAGATACATTCCTATGCTGTTTACTTAGTAATTGAATGGTGTAAATGTTGCTTGAAATACTTCAATCAAATTAGTAATTGAATGCCTGCTGTATGATGCTGAATCTAGTTACTACCATTTTCATAATCAAATTATGAAGTTTTTATTAAAATTGAGATATGCATGATTAAGTGTTAGTGATATCGTAGTGACGAGGCGGGTGGCCGTTACACTCATCACTCGTATTTTTAGAAAAGTCCATAAATCACCACAAACCAAAAGAGGGTAGGCCTTTTTTTTTCCAAAAAAAAAAAGGCTTCAGAGTTGTACAATGATAACAGGAAAACCTACTCTTAATACCATATTGAAATGTGAATACTCTTTTTCATTCATTCAGATTGAAACCCAAAGGGTTCATTATATACAATTAATTCTAATACTCTAGAATATTCCACAACTAATTCTAATATTCTAGAATATTCCACAGAAATAGGTCTAAATTCATCTAGGCTCTAAGGATCTTGTACCTTGGGAATCAGGGCTAAGAAAGATGCATTCCCACCCTTTGGGAAAGTTCCATTAACATAGAATTCATCCATGAAGCGGAGCAGGTCAGGCTTTATAACGTCCTAAAATTCCTTGATAAATTTGAAGTTCAAAACATTCGGTCTGGGGCTCTTGTCATTGCCACAACTCCAGACTGCATCTTTCACTTCAGAAGCATCTAACCGTGCAACCAGTGCATTATTATGCAACTGATCAAGGGCTCTAAATTTGACACCATCTAATTTAGGCCTATCTGTAAGAGGTTCTTCCTATTTCCTCTTGAAGAATAGCCTAGTTTCCTCCTTTACCCTGCTTGGCTCCTCAACCCAACTCCCATCTACCATCATCCCTCTCACCATATTCTTCCTATGTTTCCAATCGACTGTCAAGTGAAATAAGTGGGAATTGCAACAGTCTCCCTCCTTGATCCATCTAGACCTTGCTTTTTGTCTCATTAATGATGCATTTGATTTTGCTACATCCCACAGATCTTCCTGTAATTGTTTCCTCCTTGTTATTTCATCATCATTCAATTGCTTGTCCTCAGCTTCTATCTCAATCTTGTTGAGCTCCAATTCTATATTTTTCAGCTTTTGTTGAATATCACCAAATTGTGCTTTGTTCCAAACTTTTAATTTATGTTTAAGGCTCTTTATCTTTTCTTTCAGAATATATCCTCTCCAACCAGAACCCAAGTTTGTAGTCCAAGCCTCTGTGACAAACTTCCTAAAAGATTTATCATCCAGCCAGAGTTTAGAAACCGAAAAGGCTTCAGTCCCCAATCAGCAAAGGAGGATCTAAGCAGAAATACGATCCAAGGTAAATTGAGTACTTCCCTGCCATAGTAACATCCATTCTGCAGATACAAGGGCTCTATCCAATCTACTTTTCACCGTTCCATTTGGTCTATACCAAGTGAAATTTCTCCCAGTCCTAGTCACCTCCTCAACTTCTAAGTCCGCAATCGAGTCATTGAATTCTTTTACAATACCTTCATCCTGCATTCTGTGACATAAACCCAGCCTTTCTGATGATATTCTAATGTTGTTAAAATCACCAATGATGCACCATAGGCCCCTCATATTTTCCCTCCTCAATTGAGTAATTTCTTCCCAGAGAACTCTCTGCAATGCTGCCTCACAAGGTGAATACACATTGACTATTGTGACCTTCTTATTATCTGCCACCCATGATCCTTCCAAATAGATAAATCCACTACCTGTCAACTTTTTCTCCAATCTGAAAGAATCCTCGATACATAATAAACCGCCAACTTTATTTCATGTTGGCTGACATACCCATGATGCACTCGAATCCCCCCACAGAGCTTGGCAGATTTCCTTATCTATAACTTCTTTCTTTGTCTCTTGTAAGCACAACAAATCTATTTTTTCTTTACATACCATTTTTCTGATTGAATTCCATTTTACACCCCTCCCCAGACCCCTAATATTGTAAGACATAATCTTCATTAATCAACTTTACAATTTCCCCACCTCAAAGTCTCTCCCTTGTCCCTTTCTTCCATTAAAATCATTTTATTGATCACTTCATCCTGGTTGCTGCATGTTACTCCTATTTGCTTTGCCATATCCCAGAAACCAGCTGATTGTTTTGCACAAGTAGAGGAGCTCGAAGCTGACATTGGGCCCAGAATAACATTTTCATTGTAGCCTTCCCCCCATTCAGAAATTTCCTTTAATCCGATGCCCCTCATTTTTGTTGGAGATGTGTCTAGATCGGTTTGGGCGATAATCACCTCCTTCCTCTTAGCTTTATCCAGCTTATTAGAACATGTAAGTGCTATTCGCTTTTGCTAACAGCACCCCTCTGTAATTAGACTGTAGTTAGCACTTTGCTTGTTGATGGCTACCAAGACATGAATGCTTGGCTTGGATCGTTTTCAGATTGCAAACTTCAAGACTCCATGAATTGGGATTTGAAACTCAAATAGAAAAATGGGGAAGATTAAGAAATGGTTTAGAAGGGGAGCTTAAAGCACTTCTAATAAACACCTAAAAATGTAAGTTTAGGCCTATTTGCGGAATTATCAAAGCCCATTACATGAAAACAACAAAAGGAAAGCTGCAGTACCATTTTAAATGAAAATAATCGATTAAAACGAAGCGTAATCGATTAAAACAAAGCGTTTCAGTACTGTGTAATCGATTACAGCAACGTCGTAATCGATTACTACAGACAGAAAAGCTTGGTAATCGATTACAGATACATCGTAATCGATTAAAACAGATAGACAGACAGACAGACAACTAACTTATGTAATCGATTACAGAAACGTTGTAATCGATTATTACAGACAGTACTTGCTTTTTACAACAAAATAAGACTTTTGATGTGGTCTTGAATGGCTTGGGTTCTAGCTCTTGTCATGGGTCCTTCAAAGTTCACGAAAGGAAGTGCTTTAAGCTCCCCTTCTAGACCTTTGGCTTGTAATGGACCTCCATCATCATGATCCTTAGATAGTCCTCTATCACTTGTTGTACCTCTTCCTGTACAGCTGCCAGTTCTGTCATTTTCAGTTAGAGGTTTTTCTGTCATTTTTCAGTTAATAGGTTAGCATCAGATCAAGAGGTTATATATACCTCCTTGTACATAGCTTCTAGTAATTTTCATATTTTGGAAATAAAAAATTCAGAACTACTTTTTGTTTTTCTTTCAATTTGTTCAAGATGGTATCAAGAGCAAAATTTTTGCACTGATCATGCAGTGCATTGATCCCTTTGATCCTTCGTTCAATCTCATAGTTATGTTCAGTTTTTTCGTTTGTGCTCAGTCGCGTTTCTATTCCTGTTTGGATTGTGCACCCTCCATTCTTGGTTCTGGTTCGTGATTGATCTCTGTTTGGATTGTGATTGCTATCACCTCTGTCGCAATTTCGTTTCCTGTTTGGTTCATGTTCTGTTGCGTTTGTTACTGTTCGTTATTGCGGTTGCTTTTGTTCACTCGAAAGCCTGCGATTGATCCTGTTCTTGCTTGGGTTTCTCTTTTTGGCAGTTTCTGTGCTGTTTTTGGTGCATTTACTATTCTTGACTGGTTTCTTGGTGAATCTATTTGGTTCAGACTTGTTTGCTTCTCTCTGGTTCCTTCTGTGTGTTTCTACGTGTGTTCACTATTCTTTAATGGCTCTCGCTTCCGCTCCGTCAGGTCTAGGTATGCACTCCTTTCCAAGTTCTGTAGCTGAAAAGCTTGATGACTCCAACTATCTCCATTAGCGTCAACATGTGGAACCTGTGTTGAAAGCTCACAAGCTTCAGCGTTTTGTGGTTAATCTGATTATTGCTCCCAGATATCTCACTGAGGAGGACAGTGTTGCTGATAGGGTCAGTCCTGCATATGAAGCTTGGGAAGTTCAAGACCAGACCTTGCTTGTTTGGCTCCAGTCTACGCTCTTCAAGTTTGTTCTTTCATGAGTTCTTGGATCCAACTATTCCTATCAAGTTTGGGAAAAGATCCACGAACACTTCAGTCTTCATAACAAGTCCAGGGCTCGACAATTAAGAACTTCCAACTCTCTTTCTAACAGGTCTATGGATGAATATCTGAGAAAAATTAAAGGTTTTGTGGATGAGCTTGCTGGTGTAGGTGTTCCTGTTCGCCATGAAGAGTATGCTGATGCTATTCTGGAAGGGCTTCCTTCAGATTATGCATCTGTTATCACACTGATTGAAGGCAAGAAAAGAACCCCATCAATTTCTGAAATTAAAGCCCTATTATATGGTCATGAGACGCGTCTGAATCGGTATAATAAAGAGACCCAGCTGTTGAGTTCTCCTTCCTTGAACTATACTCAAGGATACTCAACTTCCAATTCACATAGGGCTGGTAATTCTGGGAATTTCAGAGGGTCAAATAACTATGGCCATGGCAGTACAGGGGCTGGCAGAGGACGTGGCAGTGGCAAATTTGCCAACTTTGAGTGCCAAATCTGTCTCAAATATGGGCACACTGCCAATGTGTGTCATTTCAGGATTGATATACACTTTCAGACTTATGAATCTTTAGCCTTTTTTTATCCTGTCACTTCTCAGTCTATTCCTTATTCATTTGGATCATCCAAGTCCTCTAATACTTGGGTTAATCCTAATTTGAAACCTGTGATGGTTGTAAAAGAATGATAAGATAGAAGCAAATGGATCCAAGTGACAAGTTTAGAAGTGCTTAAAATAGAATTGGTTATGATTAGTTAATTTAAGAAAAGAAATAAATCCTAAGCCATATGGACTATTGAGCAGAGGCTTAAGATTTTAGAGGTATGACACCTTAGTAACTATCACATTAATTTGAAAACACATGAAGTACACATGGTTTAAATTAAAAGAAACAAATATCTTAAGGAAAGCATGCATGTACATGTGATTTTGAACAAAATCAATAGACATGGAAGAGTATCTTTGTGTGGGTATGTGTATACGTGATTTTCATGATAATCCAATGCCTTATGTGCATGAAATAAACAAAACCAAGAAGCTTCAAGAGGCATTGAATGTGGACCTTAGGCCATAATGAAGGGAATAAGTGCATGATGACTAGGTAAGCTTGCATTAATTGCATGAAGATAAAAAAATCTTTAGGTCATGAATACTTGGTTACATTAGAACCAAACCAAGGACTAACTAGATTACATCCTAACTAATTCCTTTACATTCTAACTAAATTTTCTCCTATAAATACTCCCTTTGAGATGAAAAATCACAAGCAAGGTTTCATTCTAAACCTCACGTTCACTTTCTCTCTTCCTTTTCTCTCTTTGCTTTCATTTTCTCTTCTCTTATTCTCACTCAAACTGAAGCTCTTTCACCAAATTACCTATCATTTATTCATCCAAAATCTTCTATTAGAAGATGGCAATTTTACTCTTCAAGCTCTTGAATCATTCCAGCCAAATACTTTGGTAAGTATTGCTATTAAAATTCGTATGGTTTTAAGCTGAAATTTTGGACTGTTTTTAGAATTTCATATTTCCCTCTGTACTTAACCAAATGAGGTGTTTGACCGCTCATTTCAAAACTTAGGACGTCCTCTATTTTGTCCTAAAATATGGGACCAAACTAAGTCGTGAATCGTGCCCAGAAATTATTTAAACCTAAGCTATCCGAAACTGTCTTCACCAAAACAGCTTCTATCACCCGTTTTTAAAATTTTTTTCTCTCTCTCATTTCATACTCAAATAAGGTGTATGATATATGGAATTAAAGATCTATATGTTAAATATAAAATATAAAAAATTTAGCTAAATCTAGATTGTGTACTGCTTGCAGTCACGAAAACACTAAGAGATGTCAGCGTGGAAATTGGAGCTTGTTGGCAACTTTGGAGTCTAGTTTTAAAAATGCAATAGCTAGAGTTTTAGAAATCCAAATAAGGCATGTGATACCTTGTTAGAAAGCTTAGGAAGTCTAGTTTAACATAGTAAAAGATGAGAATTTAATGATGTGTATATTAGCACGTGTACTTGAGAGATCTCAAAATGACGCTACAAGAAGCTAACAAAGGGACAAAGATAGGTAAGGGGAGTTTATTATTTAGTTATAGTTTTGGTACCATAGTTGGGGGCCAGGGAATCCAACTATGAGGATATCTACTTGTCCCTACTGTGTGCTGATTTTTAAGAAAAACTATGTTTTTAACTATTGGGATGCGATGTATTTATAATTGATGTGTGTTAGTTCCTGTTGTGTGCTCGTTTTCAAGAAAAACTATGTTTTTAACTAATGGGATGTGATGAATTTGTTATTGATGGATGAAACTGTGAATGATGTTGTTGCTGTAATTACAGAGGATACTCTGCCCAAAATTTTATAATATGTTTTCCTATTTAATTCTTTATTAAATCTTTAAATGGGCATAAGAGTGTGTTTTCTACATTGTAGTCCTCCTCTTTAATTTAGAATTTTTCTAAAATACCAGTCTCGTGGTAATATGGATTGTGGATGGATGAGATGTTATTGATGTGTTGGTGATGATTGAATGAGATAATGATGATGTGTTTGATGACGTATAAATGATATAATGATGATGTGGTTTATGATGTTTAAATGAGATGATGATGAAATGGTTGATAATGTTGAAATAAGATGAATTTGATATATATGATGGTATTGAGATGATGTGATGTGTATGTATACAGATACCCATAGAGGGTGCATGATTGGTCATCCTTGCAGGGAAGGATTTGTTCCTGGCCATGATCATACATTGATGGTGCCCATGGTTATCGTTTTGTGATGAGGATATACATGGATACCCATAGGGGTGTATGACTGGTCATCCTTGCGAGAAAGGATTTGTTCCTAGCCATGGTCATACATTGATGGTGCCATGGTTGTATGCTATGTATATACACGTGGGGTGCAATGACCGATTGGTTATCCTTGCGGGGAAGGATTTGTTCTTGGCCTTGGTCATACATTGATGATGCCCATGTTTCATACTTCATATGCATGGATGGAAATAGAATGAAGGCACGCATGTACCTGTGAGTTTCAGTGGGTTGAGAACGCAGGTACTAAGGGGTCATCAGGTTTGGAATTCCCTAGGGACGTTGACTAATCACCGGGGGGGATGGCCAGTGCACGACAGGGTAGCCCTGATAGGCAGTGAATCATTTTTCCTGTGAGAGGCTATTTCCGGGATATGGTACCACATTGCATGCTGATAGATGAGTCAGGTGCATGCATTATTCATAACATGATTGTTTGATTTATGAAATGAATTGGATGATTGATGTGTTGAGTGTGTATTGGACTGATGAATTTTTGGTAGTAATTGTGTTTGTTATTGTTGTTTCCTTTCTAATTAGTGTTATCTGATGCTTGTTGGTTTTATTAAATAAACTCACCCTTGCAATTATTGTACTGTGTGGTTGGTACCTGTGATGATCATGAACCTTTGTTCGTGGGAGCAGATGATCAACAGTAGGTGATATTGGAGAGAGATTTCTTTTGTTGGAGCTGCCAAGCCAACGTGACAATGTTGGAATTTATTTTGGAAACAGTTGTGTTTTGTTAATCAACTCTTCCTTAGTCGGTCCCTTGATTCGTTTGTTAGACATGTAAATGCTGAGGTGTAAGTATATGTAAAACTTTAAGTTTTAAATATGTGAATGATGTGTACTGGTTTAGTATATGCATATATATATATATATATATATATATATATACATGCATTATTTTTGTTCTGTACTTTTCTTCATATTGTCTTTATCTTTATTTCTCTTCGTCAAACACTTGGTGTGCACCTTTTTCTTTTGCTATAACAAGAAGCCTTTTCAAGGACGATCTGTAAAAACAATGAACCCCGTATTGGTTCATATCATGTGGTATCTTGAGCCCGGATCCTAGAATTGGCCAATTTCTTGTGTTTATGTATACTGTCCTTTAATTCCTGCCATTTTTTTTCCTCTGTCTTTTGTTCTCGTTCTTTATCATTCTATTCTTTTATTTCTCATTCTTTATCATTCTGTTCTTTTACTTCTCATTCTTCATCATTCCGTTCTTTTTGGAAAAAAAAAATCATTTGTGTTAGTGTGAAAAAAAGGGGGTAGAAAATTATTAAAAAAAAAAACAAAAGCTCAAAAGTGCTTCTTTAAAAAAAAAAATTGCTTCATAAGAGAACCCCTTTGTACTAATTTATTTGACAATTGTGAAAGTTTAATTATGGTGCTATAACATTATTCTTTTTGCGCAATTGATTTTTTTTCTCTTCCTAGCTCCGTATTGTCTTGTTTGGCCTTCTTATTTTGAGTGTATCTTTCTTTGTTCCCTTTTCTAGTTTGTCTTTTAAAATTCCTTTCGATTGTTGTCTTTGTGGTTTTCCTTTCGTTCAGCAAATCCAGTGAGCAACTCTTGTGAGGATCGCTACAATTTTTATATATAAAAAAAATACTTTTGATTTTGAAACACCGTCGATCTTGTTAAGAACCTAAAGAGAACTTTGAGTGGTAAAAGGCAAGAGCATTTACATTAAAATCAAAAGCCATTTTCTGAGTCAAAACATGAGTTGTCATTTCTTGAGTGAAACACGTGAGTAGAGTGGTGAGGTCCTATTCATATTTTCCTTATACTACTATATAATGGTTAGTGGCTCTAGTACCCCTCCCACCCCTAGAGTTGATGCAATGCAAGCTCGCTTGGACGAGTTAGCCAATCAATTTGCTCAAATCTTGGAGCATAATCAGAGAATGGAGGAGAGGCTGGATAGAAGAGAAAGGCATAGGTCTAGAACCTCCACTCGAAGGAGTGATAGTGGAGATGAAGAGAGAGAGAGAGTCCTAGGAGGCATGAGGATAGGCGAAGGAATGAAAGGAGACATAGTGAAAATAATAGAGAAGAAAGACCTAGGAGGAGAAATGAGAGGGATGAAGGACTTGAGGGGGTTAAAATTAAAATACCTAAATTTCAAAGGAGGAATGACCCCAAGACCTATTTGGAGTGGGAGATGAAAATAGAGCAAATTTTTTACTGCAATAACTATAGAGAAGACAAAAAGGTCAAATTGGCAGCCATAGAATTTACAGACTATGCTCTAATTTGGTGGGACCAATTACAAAAGGAGAATAGGAGATGAACCGATGAATACTTGGAGGGAGATGAAAACAATGATGAGAAAAAGATATGTTCCTCCCCATTACCATAGGGAGCTTCACAATAAGCTCCAAAGACTCACTCAAGGGAGTCTAAGTGTAGATGAGTATCATAAGAAGATGGAGGTTGCTATGGTACGAGCAAATGTTGTTGAAGAATCGGAAGCCGTCATGGCGCGATTCTTACATGGGCTCAATAGAGAGATAGAAGATATTGTGGAGCTACAACATTATGTCGAGCTTGGGGACTTAGTCCATCAATCGATCAAAGTGGAGCAATAACTCAAAAGGAGGTATTCTAACCGAAAACCTTCTTCAAACTTCAAGCATTCCTCTTGGAAAGATAGACAACCCAAAGAAGATCCACCCACATGGGCCAAGGAAGGTAAATTCTCTAAAAACTCTAGTCCTTTGGTTTCTACTAATAATGCTTCTTCTTCTGTCACTCAAAAAGCCAGGAACATCAAGTACTTTAAGTGCTTGGGCAATGGGCACATCGCCTCACAATGCCCCAATAAGCGTGTAATGGTGTTAAGGGACAATGGGCACATTTCTAGTGACTCATGCCCCGAAAAAGCAATTACAAGTGACGAGGAAGATGATTGTGAAGCTTATGCTCCGGAAGGTGACTTGTTAATGGTAAGGAGGCTCTTGGGAAACCAAATTGTGGTTGACGACCAAAGCCAAAGAGAAAACATCTTCCACACAAGATGTATCATTCAAGGGAAAGTGTGTTCCTTGATCATAGACGGGGGAAGTTGCACCAACGTGGCAAGCACTCGCTTGGTGAACAAACTCAATCTTAGTACCAAACCTCATCCGCGTCCATACAAGCTCCAATGGCTAAGTGAGAATGGTGAGTTGGTTGTCAACCAACAAGTAATAGTGAGTTTTTGCATTGGTAAGTACAAGGATGATGTTTTGTGTGATGTTGTGCCTATGGAGGCCGGCCATATTTTGCTTGGAAGGCCTTGGCAATTTGATAAACATGCTATTCATGATGGTTTTACTAACAAGTTTTCTTTTTCTCATGATTCTCGAAAAATAACACTTGTACCACTTTCTCCTAAAGAGGTGTGCCAAGATCAAGTTGCTTTGAAAATAAAAAGAGAACAAGAAAAAAAGATTTCTAAAGTTAAACATGAAGAGCATGATAAAAACCAAACTCTTGTGCTTGAGAGAAGGATAGAAAACTTATTTGCTTGGGAGAGTGATATCAAGAGGGCATGTTTGGCAAAACAAGAAATGTACATTTGCATGTATAAGGACTTGTATTTGAATTCTAACTCTAACCCTCTTCCTAGTGTTGTTGATTCTCTCTTGCAGGAATTTGGAGATATATTTCCAAAGAGTGTTCCACCCGGTTTACCTCCTTTAAGGGGGATTGAACACCAAATGGATTTTGTGTCGGGGGCCTCTTTGCCCAATAGACCCGCCTATCGGTCTAACCCTCAAGAGACACAAGAGATACAAAAACAAGTTGAGGAGTTGTTGGCAAAAGGTTGGGTAAGAGAAAGTTTGAGTCCTTGTGCCATCCCAGTAATCCTTGTTCCTAAAAAGGATGGCACTTGGCGAATGTGTACTGATTGTAGAGCTGTTAATAATATAACTGTTAAATATAGACACCCCATTCCCCGTTTGGATGATTTGCTTGATGAATTGTATGGTGCATGCTATTTTTCTAAAGTTGATTTAAAAAGTGGGTCCATCAAATTCGTATAAGGGAAGGGGATGAGTGGAAAACAGCTTTCAAAACAAAGTATGGTTTGTATGAATGGTTGGTGATGCCTTTTGGACTCACAAATGCTCCTAGTACTTTTATGAGACTCATGAATCATGTTTTAAAGGAGTTTTTGGGAAAGTTTGTGGTTGTGTACTTTGATGACATATTGTCGAGTAGAGCTCACTGCTCAATTGCGGACGAATTGGTGGGGTCTAGCTTATACAGATACGATTCTGGACTCCTTTGTTTGCACTCAACTCCACATTGAGAAACATATAGAAGAAGCCCTTGTGGAGGACGGGCGTTCTCGTCAAGTTCTCTTTGAAAAGAGACATGAGATGAGGGGCTTTCTTTTCTATCCGGAGGGGCGTGCTCTAAATGAAAACACTTACACGGGGTATCTTACCCAAATTGAAACATTTGGTACACGGGAAAGCGTCCCATATTGCCGTCTTGTAAGAGCCCTTTTTAATTTATTTCATTTTCTTTAACATTTTGTTCATGTTAAATTCATTATTTTTGTTCTGCACTTTTCTTCATATTGTCTTTATCTTTATTTCTCTTCGTCAAACACTTGGCGTGCACCTTATTCTTTTGTTATAACAAGAAGCCTTTTCAAGGACGATCCGTAAAAACAATGCCCCAAAGTATTGTTTCCGATAGGGACTCTAAGTTTTTTAGCCATTTTTGGAGGACCCTTTGGAACAAATTGGGTACTAAGCTCCTTTTCTCTACCACTTGCCACCCAGAAACAGATGGACAAACCGAAGTTGTGAATCGGACCCTTTCAACCTTGTTAAGGTCAATCATCAAGAAAAATATTAAGACATGGGAGGAATGTTTGCCTCTTGTTGAATTTGCTTATAATAGGGCTGTCTATTCTACAACTAGTAGTTCTCCCTTTGAGATTGTGTATGGGTTCAATCCCCTCACCCCTCTTGATTTGTTGCCCTTACCTAACATTTCTTCTTTGAATCATAGGGATGGTAAGGCTAAAGTTGAGTATGTAAGGAAGCTCCATGAGAAAGTTAAAGCACAAATTGAGAAAAAAATGGAGCAATATGCTAAATAAGCAAACAAAGGGAGAAGAAGAGTTGTTTATGAACCTGGAGATTGGGTTTGGCTCCATATGAGAAAAGAAAGGTTTCCTACCCAAAGGAAATCAAAACTTTTGCCTAGAGGAGATGGACCCTTCCAAATCTTGGAGAGAATCAATGACAATGCATACAAAGTTGACCTCCCCGGTGAGTATGGGGTAAGAACCACATTTAATGTTGCTGACCTAAGTCCTTTTGATGTAGGTGATGAAGAGCCAAATTCGAGGACGAATTCTTTTAAAGGAGGGGAGCATGATGAGGACCAAGAATTGCGAGGCCCCATGACAAGGGCAAGATGAAAGGAAGCACAAGAAGCATTGGATCATGAAGTGAACTATTTCCTTTCTCAAGCATTGGCTCAACATATCAACCTTGCTTTGAGTCCAAAGACCAACCCGGAAGAAGAGTTTAGATTACTCCAATTGATTCAAATGAGTGAAGAGGCCAAAGACTAATGAGTGAAGAGCCTAGATACCTCCAATGTTTATTGATTTCTAGATGTCCATTTTAGGTGTTCTTTAATACGTTTGAAAGCTCTAAAGATTTCCTACAAGTTGTATTTCTAGTCTCAAGTCCTAATTTTGCATCTATGATGATGAAAATAGGACATGAAGTTCAGCACAAATTAGACTTTTTTTTAGTATAATTTTTAATAAGGAATATGTTACTCAAGTCCCGCATTGGAGAGAAGTAGGAGTGAGACACCACTTGTTGGTTATAAAATAACCACTCATTTGTTTTATGTACTTCCCTTTGAATTGAATAAAACTTTGCACTTTTAAAAGTGTGTGAGAGGAAGTTCCTCTTGGGTTCTTAATTGGACCAAACATTGGCTCTTATCAAAGGTTTCTATAATCTTTGTGGCGAATCCTCACGGGACTTATCACTTTTCATAAGGTGTGGCGTCTTCTTCCATTTCTTGTCTTTTCCGCCTTTTTACTTTATTTTATTTTCTTTAACATTTTGTTCATGCTAAATTCGTTATTTTTGTTCTGCACTTTTCTTCATATTATCTTTATCTTTATTTCACTTCGTCAAACACTTGGCATGCACCTTTTTCTTTTGTTATAACAAGAAGCCTTGAAGCCTTTTCAAGGACGATCCGTAAAAACAATGAACCCCGTATTGGTTCATATCAATCTGTAATCGATTACCAAGCTTTTCTGTTTGTTGTAATCGATTACGACGTTGCTTTAATCGATTACACAGTACTAAAACACTCTGTTTTAATCGATTATGCTTCGTTTTAATCGATTAATTTCATTTAAAATGGTACTGCAGCTTTCCTTTTGTTGTTTTCATGTAATGGGCTTTGATATTTCCATAAATAGGCCTAAACCTATGTTTTTTAGGTGTTTATTAGAGGCCTAGCCATATAAATACTCAGACTTTGCTATTTTTGGTTAACTTTGATTAATGAAATTAAGCATTTTGCTTGCATTGAGAGCTTAACCTCTTGTTGGTTCTTGAGTAAAACCAAATTGATTCTTATCAAGGAAGCTTTCCTTTGTGGCAAATCCTCCTCCGACTTATCGCTCCGTTACGGATCGTGACGTCTTTCCTAATCATTCCTTAATCTTTTCCATTTGAGTTTCAAACCCCAATTCATGGAGTCTTGAAGTTTGCAATCCGGAAACAATCCAAGCCAAGCATTCATGTCTTGGTAGTCATCGTGTGGTAATCAGAGCTTAATTTCGGAAAGCATTTCACTAAGATTGCTACCTATGTTATTTTGCATTTTCGTTTTTATTTTTTTTCCAGAAAATGAAAACTGAAAATTCTTGATTCTTGCTTGTTTGTTGTTCTTTGTGTGTTTCTTGTGTGATTGTTGAGTTTATCTTGCAATTGCCTTCATTTCCCCTTTCGTTTTGTTGAATTTGGAGTTGTTTTGA
>QARZ01040915.1:39285-127693 GCA_013407115.1 Glycine latifolia
TTGATGTGGTCTTGAATGGCTTGGGTTCTAGCTCTTGTCATGGGTCCTTCAAAGTTCACCAAAGGAAGTGCTTCAAGCTCTCCTTCTAGACCTTTGGCTTGTAATGGACCTCCATCATCATGATCCTTAGATAGTCCTCTATCACCTCCTCTCCCTCCACTTCCACTTATTCTCCTTTGGAACTTATATTTACTGATTTGTGGGGACCTTCTCATTTAACCTCCTTTGCTGGTTATAAATACTATGTGTCTTTCATTGATGCTTTTTCTAGGTTTACTTGGATTTTTTCGATAAAAAACAAAGCTGAAACCACCTCTAATTTTCAAGCTTTCAAAACCCAAGTTGAACTACAACTCAGCACTAAAATAAAAAGTGTTTAGTCTGATTGGGGGAGAACAGGCCTTTTTCCATGACTTTATCCTCCTATGGTATCTCTCATAGACTCATTTGTCCTCACACTTATCATCAAAATGGTGTGGTTGAGAGAAAACATAGACACATAGTGGATTTAGGTCTTACCTTGTTCCATCAGGCTTCTTTACCTCTGTAGTTTTGGGATTATGCTTTCAGTACAACTGTCTACCTAATCAATAGGCTTCCTACTGCCTCTCTCAACTCTGGCATTCCTTTTACCACTTTTTTTCACAAGAGTCCGGATTTTAAGTTGGTTGTGCTTGCTTTCCTTTTCTAAAACCTTACAATACTAACAAGTTGAATTTTAGGTCTCAAGAATATATGTTTTTAGGGTACTCTAATTCTCATAAGGGTTACAAATGTTTGTCTCCTTCTGGTAGAGTTTACAAATCTAAGGATGTTCTGAAAAACATTTTGATTCATATTTCAGTCTAAATCCAAATTTATCTCCACCTGCTGACTTGTCTACTTCTATATAGCCTCAACCCTCCTCATCTCATTCTCTTCTTGCTCCCAGTATTCCTCTTGGGTTTTCTCCTATTTCTTGTACTAGTCCTACTATTTTTCCATATGTTTCTCAACCTGTCACCACTGTTGAATCTGGGTCTATTCAAAATAGTTCCTCTGAAAATATTGTTGTGACTGATTCCTCTTCTGAATCTGCTTCTGCACCTAGTTCTATTCCTGCTAATACTAATCCCATGCAAACTAGGTCCAAGTCTGGTCTTCATAATCTCAGACTACATCCTTCCCTATTTCTTGTTCGTTTTGAACCAAAAAATGTGAAACAGGCATTGGCAGATTCAGCTTGGCTTGTTGCTATGAAACAAGAATATGATGCTTTGTTAAAAAATAATACATAGGAGTTGGTTGTTCTACCTGCTAACAGAAAAGCTGTTAGGTGCAAGTGGGTTTTTAGGGTTAAAGAAAATGCTGATGGGTCTGTTAATAAATTTAAAGCCAGGTTAGTTGCTAAGGGCTTCTGTAACAACCCGGATTACAAGTTACTAATCTAGATGCTTGATGTGTGTCTTAGTGATTGTATTTCATGTGCCATGTGTGTTATGTTGCTTAAATTACTTGATTTATTTTGGTAAGTGTTAGTTGTTTTGTCCTGCCTTGGTATGCGTGTTTTCTGATGGACGTGCTAAGTCCACTTTGTTTGGCTGTGGTTGCTGCCCGAACACGCAAGGTGGACATGTCCTGTCAGCTGAGTACTTAAGAGAAGGAGTGTGTAGTAGGAGCTTATTCGTCCCTCTTCTCTTTGCATTTTCCTCTTGCTTTCTCCGTCCTCTCTCTGAAACTCTCATCCAGAACTCTTTTTTCCTCTCCCATAACCTTTTTGTGTTGCCTTCTACCCGCGAGAGTCGCTGTAGCTGCTGCGGAACTCCCGACGCTGAGAAGAGCCTCGTGGTCGGAGCTGAAGCTTAGGACAAACACACCGTAAAGCTTGTGAACGAACTCCTAAGTAGGTAAGGGAAGTTTATCATTTTCTTTAACAGCTTTAGGTACCACGGTTTGGGGGCCAGGGAGCCCAGCCGTGACGATAACTGCACGTCCCTGGTGTGTGTGATGTTTCTCCCATAAAAGCTACGTCTTTTAGGAGTAGGATGCTTGAGTTTGTTAAATGTTGCTTTGTGTTGATTGGTGTTCTTGAGGGAAGGGGAGTAGATGTTTTAAGAACTCCCCGTGCATGTGGGTGAAGTTGGCATCTTGATGCAAAAAGGCTTTCTAAGACACTCGTGGAAGTGTTCGTGGAGGTGATGAGTACCGGGATGGGTTGGCCGGGTTGCACGCAGACATAGACCTTTATGTATGATATCGGTTGCCGAGATGGGTAGGTCAAATTAGATATATGTGTCAAACCGTGTTTTGATATCGGCTGCCGAGATGGATAGGTCGAGTTGAGTGGGTTACGTCGCATGCATGCATGCATGCAGGACGTAACTTAGACTTTGTTGGCGGATGTCCATAGACCGGGTCACCTACCGGGGGTTGTTCCCTTAAGAGTTGTTAAGACTCACTTTCCCTTTCTATAAGGAACCAGATTACCTACCCGGGGCAATACGTTAGAGCTGTTGAGCGCGTGACCTCAAGAGAGAAAACTACCAGGCTTCTAACTCGGGTGAGTACGTTTTCGGGAGAAGAGCCACCAGGTTCCCCTACTCGACAGAGCTCGTCTGCCCTTGGGAAGTGAGCTACCGGGTTCCCTTACACCCTTGTGTGGGTTGGTAAAATACAAACCTGGGTTCTTATAAACCTCGACTGAACTCCTCCGACCTCGCCCATTTTGCTATCCTTGTCTCCTCTTACCCAAACTTTACTTCTCTGACTGACCCCTATCAACCTTATCCGAGTCCTACCGACCTAGACCAACCTTGTCCACCTTCGTCCGACTTCGTTCAGATTCTTACCTCGAGGTAGTAGGTATAAGTGCCAGCTCAGACACCTTGTACTTCACATCGGTTAGCTTGTCTGTATATGTTTGTAACGTATGTGATTGCGTTGGTAGCTTTTGAACTCGACCTATGAGATGGCTTGAGATGACGAACATGTTCGGATATACATAAATACCCACGGGGGTATATGGCAGTATCCTAGCCAGGACGAGTTGATCCCAGGCCGAGCCATACATTGATGGTGTCGTGGTGATATTCTATGTGTATCAGTGAGATGCCGGGACTGAGTGGTGGTAAACCTTGCAAAGGCCATGGTCAGTGGATCGTTGGGTCCATGTGTGGGTGGTAAACTGTGAGATGCCAGGACTGGGTGGTGGTAAAACCTTGCTAGGACCACGGTCAGTGCATCGTTGGGCCCTTGGATGGGCGGTATGTTACATAGGGGGTGAATGGCAATATCCTAGCCAGGACGAGTTGATCCCGGGCCAGGCCATACATTGATGGTGCCTACGTAACATACGACATTTACATGGCAGAAATGGGGTTGATGATTGGCTGTAGGGTACGGAGATACTGGGGGACCACATCGGTTGGGAACTCCTTCTGACACCCATTGGATGGTCACCATGGGGGGGTGATTCCTGTGCACGACAGAGTGATCCTGACAAGCTGCTGCATTATTTGACCACTGGGATGGCCCATTTCTAGGATGGTACCACATTGCATAACGAGAATGGAGTCAGGAGCATGCACCATGCTAGATTTTATGAGCTGATCTATGATTTGGTTGTGGATGTCCGTGTATGATGGCGTTTGATGAATGCTTGGAATGTTTGCATTGATATGTGGATAACCGGGTTGCTTCTTGATTGGGTTGTGCACCTTTTGCCTGTTGTATTTATTGTTGTTATTTTATATGATGAACTCACCTTTGCTTTGTTGTACCTTGTAGTTTGGTACCTGTGATGATAGCGAACTGGGTTCGTGTGAGCAGATAGACAACATTTGGTGCTTTTGGGAAAAGTCCGAGTTGTTGGAGCCACCGTGTTTTGCCGGGATGTCAATGGACATGATCCTGGGTAGGAGTTGCACTTTGCTAGATGTACCCCCACTTTTAATGGATTCACTCCTTGTTTTGCTATTTACGCCCCTACCTTCTATTTTCTCTTTCTATTGTAAAACGTTTGATACACATTTTAAGATGTAATCTTTTGTACTTATAATTAAATTATGTATGATGCGTACAAATGAGTATTCAAATTGTCTTATGAATGACTATTTATGCAGCAACCAATTTGAGACTCGAAGAATGTTTGGTATGCCTTCTCATTTGCAATACAATCGTCTGATCAAATTGATGAGGGATGTTGGCCTCATTGCATAGTGATAGTTATGTTGTGTAATGATCTTTGATATCTATGACACTATTATCTTATGAGCTTCATTAATGTGTTTTGAACTTGTTGAAGGCTTATGTGTAGGTCAGTTTTTTTTTTTTTAGGAGCTATAGTGATGTGTAATGTATTTTGTGTTAAGACAACTCTTTTGGTTCGTATATATCTATAATTAAGACAATTTTTTAGTGATGGGTTGTAATGTTGACAGTTAATTTGGTTGCCATGTTATGTACTTTATGTCACTTTTGGATGAAAGCTAAATTTCCTGGTTTTCTATTATTCAGTGATGGATAACTGTTTGTCAAATATGTTGCCATTATCTCAGTTTCAAAATCTATTATACAGGAGATCATGATATCAGTTTTAAAGACCAATGCATTCTTTGTTATTTGGCTATTTCTACTTTTGGAATTTGATATTGATACAGGTTTCCCTTGGTTTAGAAGTGTACTGAATCACACTAATTTCTATGTCAGATTTTCATGTCAATTTTTGGTTAAGAAACTATGGAGCCATCTAATATATTTGTCTTTCTTTAAATATTGAAGCTATAGAGCCTTAATTCTATATTGTTCTCAAAACCAAATTCATTGTGCATGGTGCAAGAAAAGTTCATTAAGACTAAAAATCATAGCAGAGAAAGAAAAAAAATATTACCTCAAATAGTAACTACACTGACAAGAGCCATTTGTTATGCATGTGTGTGTTTAATTCTGCTGGTTTAAGTTTCAATGTCACTTGTTTATTGAATTGGATCACAATAGTTCAGTAAATAGTAATTAAGTGTTTTGTTTGCTCTTTTATTGTAATAATTATAGTCAATTATTTAAGATTTGCTCCTCATGCATATGGCACAGGACACAGATTTAGAATGGTTAAAATGGCTTATAGTGTTATGTAGTGTAAATATTATATTTTAAGAAGGTTAAAATGGTCATTTATTAAACTATAATATTTCTTTTTCATTATTTTATTAGTTACCATCTAACTTTAATTCAAAAAATTTCCTTCTATTCTCATCTATTTCTCTTCCACCTATATTTTTCTACTATTTTTTAACTATTTCTCTTTTCTATTTTCACCTATTCTCTTCTCTTCTTTCCTCTTCCCTCCTCACAATCAAACAATCCCTGAGATTTTGTGGACACTTGTAGCAATTATTGAAGTTTTTTTTTGCTAGTTGACAAAATGGGAAAATAGTTATTACATTTAATGTTTTTTATAACCAATACAGCAATACTTTGTCTCTACTTGAAATACATGTTTTCTTTTCTCATGATAGCATTTTATGTATGGATTTATTTAGCATTTCTTTTTTAGTGCATTATGGTTCCAACTTCAAAGTAATTTACAAAAAATAATTTGCTTCAACTTTATCTCAGTTATATTTTTTTTATTTTCTATTATTATATTTATTATTTTCATAAGTTGGTCTATTATAAATTTATTTATAAATCTACTTTTACATTTATTTAATTGGAAACTAATAATTATTATTTTCTTCATTTATACGATACAATTAATTGTTATTTTCTTCATGGTAATTAGTTGATTAGTGTGTTTTCATTTTGTTGATTAAAATGTACAATTAATTGTTATTTTCTTGAGATGTGGAAAGTGCACCATCACTCTTCAAGACGTTAGTATTTTGTTGCGTCATCCTGTTAATGGATAACCTTTGTTAGCACCAATAAATGTCGACTGGATTACCTTTGTAAGATCAGGTGAGAATGGCACTCACGATAGTAAAGTTAAATTAAAATGGTTGTTGGCACATCATTTTGGTGATGTCGCTCAACACAGGGGCAACCAAGAGCAACTGAGGAGATACAATCGGGTTGTATATGGAGGTTTATTGGTGGTTTCCTATTTGTTGACAAGACAAGCAGCAAAGACTCCTTAAGATATCTTTAATTTTTATGAGACTTTCCTGAATGCAAGAGGTATGCATAGGGTGCTGTTGTGCTTGGTTTTTTTAATCAAGTTGTGTGTAGCAACTGACTATGAGATTAAATCCATTAGTGGTATGTGTGCTAATACAATTATGGGTGTGGGAAAGATTCTTAAGCATTGTGCCAACAATGACACCACCTATTCCTCAAAACAAACCTGTCAGTGCAATTTGCTAATTAAGTTGTATGCTTTTATAGATGTATTGAGCGTATCTCTTGGATCCCGTAATTGAAATATTTAGATGGCTTCGACGGGGAAAGTGAGGTAGGTAAGTTATCTTTAATTATGTTGACCTTATTAAAGAAATTGAATTTAAGGAAACTTAATTCATTTTGGTGTGTACAAGTGGTTTGGGAGCCTTATACATTGTTTGCAATGCAACATTTGCCTACCATATGTATAGAAGGGCGAGTTGAGTGGAGATGTGTTGTCCTATTTTAACATATGTGAATGGCATCAACTAGATAGGGTGATGCAACAATTTGAGTTGCAACAACCTATACCACATCATTCTGTTCAATCGCTTGAGTTACATGGATTGACAATGTGTGGCAAACAAAGTGAAGATAGGCTTCAAATGTTACAACCAACAATTCTACATGGTATAATAGGCAAGAATATGTGACAGAGGACACCAAACCAAAAGTCAGAGATCTTAGTTTTAATTCTAACTACATGGTTTGGTAATGGCAAAAAACAAAGATGTTCATCAATCCAAGCCAAGCTAAAGCGACTTTACTGGTAATAATTTTCATATCTTTATGTATGATTTGTTGAATATCATGTGCAATTGTTAATTAGAGTTTTCTATTACTAGGTAAACTAGTCAAGGCATTAGCCTTTATGTTGTCCTCGGAAGGTAGAAATACATGCTTAATGGACGATTTGGTTCCTTATGTGGAAATATTGTTGGTCATTTCAAACCATGAGGATCGACTTACTTGTACCACTACATCAGCTCCACCCCTTACAACAAAGGTGGAAGCACCACAATTTAATTTGTCTGCGTCATATTGAGAGACTCGTGGGTTGGGTCGAAGGAGGCCGAATGTTGTTCCATAAACATATAACGTTCCAAATTTTCCATACCATGAACATGACTTGTAATACACATCCTCACAGTTTTTTCTCCAACAAGCAAATATGAAACCAACAAATTATTATCCCTCACAGCACGACCCACATGTTGGTTCGTTGCAATAGGTACCCTTTAAGCCACGTGACACATTTCAACATGATGTGTTGGAATGAATTTTTGGCTTTTTACCCGTGACTTCAATGCCACAACAGCAGGGAATGCCAATCACTCCAGCTGCCCCCCAATTTGATATCCTATGGGATCCATATGTGGAGGCTATGCATAACATGGATGGCCTAGATTTGTGTGGGCAATTTTCAGCTGAAGTGAACGAGACACTAAATCTCAATATCGGACTTCAAGGTCCACCACAATTAAGAATGAATCCTCATAGAAATGCCAAAAGTTGGACACGGCCATGCGTTGCAAGTCCATCTAAAGAACATGATGATGATGATGATGATGATTGATATTGTTTGTTATTATTAATATGTGTAATGCTTTTACGTATCATATGCATATATTATTTTTTATTTTTTTTCATTGTCAATCTATTTATGCACACAATAAAGTAAACACGATATCTCCAAACACAATTAGGTTGGACCATTTCAAAATAACAAAAAAAGATAAATGTGTCAATTAATTGACGTTACTCTGAATTACAAGACATGGCTAACAAGCATTCATTACATTGCATGAAACATCTAACTTTCATCATCAATTTGTTAAGAATTGTATGCTTGTGACTGCAATGGACATGGAAGAACATTGTGACCTTCTCTACCACATCAACGACATTGTGTCTAGGTTCTACCCAATCCATCTCATTTCTTAATCTTGTGGACTTAGGGCGTCCTTTTCCATGAACGATTTTAGGATCTAGGACAAGTGTTCAAGCTTCATCATTAGGTGGCCTAAAATACTCATTGCCAAATGGCCACCATTGTCCAGAATTTGCATTCACAATGTACTTGTTTGTATGCACCTTGTCTATATACTAGTTGTTATCCAAACCAAAGGCACCACACGCAGCAATAATATGAGAACATGGATAATGAAAAGCTTTAAATTGTCCACATTGACAATATAGTTCGTTCAAGTTGACAATCCACTTTTGTCCACCTTGTTAAGTTCTTGGATTGACTGCCCCTTCAACCTCAAACCTTGTTCTTTCTATGTCATACAAATGTACAACATGAGAACAAGCTTCTTGTTCATTTTTTTCATATTGCCTCAACTAATTTTGCGCAATATTTATTACAACCTATTAATTTCGTCATTGTGTTTGCTCCTCATTCAACAAAATAGTTATTGTATGTAATGTATGTAGACTTCACCAATGCACTTATTGGAATATTTCTATAATCCATAAAAACTTTATTCACACACTTTGATATATTCGTTGTCATATGACCGAATCTATGACCCTAAACATTGTATGTCATACTCAATTTTTATTTTGGTATTCCTTTTGTCCAACACTCAACCTCTAGATCGGATTCACAATTTTTTTCAATTTTTAAATCAAATATGTTTTTGCACAGAGTATACCATGCAACACAAAAAATACATGATCATTTATTTTCATAATTTATGTAAAAATATATTTAAATTATATTATAATTTCATGTAGATGACATAGCTAACTTCACCAACATTTTTTTTTTCGTTTTGCATTTTTAAACGATGATTGAAATTGCTTGCAATATGTCAATGCAATACATATGATATGTATACAGAAGTTGTCAACCGAGTGCTTCATTTTGTACAACAACCTTAATAGCATGATGATTAAAAAGGAGACATATTCTTTGTTTATTTGTCACGTGTAGATCAATATGGGACAAAAACCATGACCACACCAATAATGTCTCACTTTCCACAATGGCAAATGCAAGAGGAAGACATTGTTATTTCCATCTTGTGTGGTGGCAATCAATAGAGCGTCATGATACTTGCAATATAAATGTGTGCCATCCACCTATATCAATGGCTTACAAAATCGAAAAGCATCAACACACTACTTAAATGACCAAAACATATGATGGAACAAGTAATAACCTCGAATGACACCGTTATTAAACACAATATCATCATCACCAATCTAATAACAAAAACCTGATGAGAAAACTTGAACAAATTTCATAAATCTAGGAAGGGTGGCATATGACTCGTCCCAGTCACCAAAAATATGAACTATTGCTTTTTGTTTGGCTTTCCACCCCTTTTTATAAGATATTTTGTGTCCATATTAATTGGAAATTGTCTCCTAAATCAAAACAATTTTCAATGGCAGATCTTTGTCCACTATTTCGTATTCACACAAAATAACAACACATTATGCCATTAGTCATGTTTTTGATATAGTAAACTATTCAAACTACACAATCAATAAAAAAGGTAAAACATACCTTTTATATTATTTGCAATTATATCCAAGTTAACTTGCTATGATCCTATGATAGTGTTGGATTCAAACATGTGTGTTGACCACCCCATTGAATCACCTTCCAAGTATCAGTTTTTAGTGACAAAATTGCCCTCATATAGAATGGACACCCATCCTCCAAGTTGGGGCAAATGACAATGTATAACTTTGATTTTGATTCAACCATAGGGTAATTTTGGTGTATCTTTAGAGAATATTGGATCAAGGCATTTTTTAATTCCTTTTTTGTCTCAAATTCTAAACCTTTGTTAAATTCATCTCCAATATTCCATGAATTATGCATCTTCACCCAAAATCTTCATGATTAGGGAGACTCCAATTAATGTACAAATAGTAGGATGCATCATTCCAAGGTAACCTTTGACTCTGTCCTTAAAAAAATCTATGTTTATATGAAAAGGTAGTTAGAGTATATAAATATTTTATCATATATGACTTATGAAAAAAAAAAAGACTAAATAACATAAAAACTTTAGCAAACTAAAGTAACACTACATTAAATATTCAAAATGTCATAAACCAAAAATAGTAAACTACTAAATTAATAAAGCATACATTTATTTATTTTATAAAAATGAGTAACTAAAAGTAAAACATACCTTCTTTACATTCAAATATTGAAAGTGGTTCGAGAAGCTAACTTGTCTCAATAGATGTTGCTTCGTCATTTGTGTCTGAAGAATCATCATCAACCACATCTTCCTCCTTAGATGTTTCCTCAGTAAATGAGTTAGACACAATATAGTCGTCATCATCATCATCATCATCTAAAACTGCAACTCTTTGCATGATTGTTAATGCTTGTCCATCATTGCATAAGTTTTTTCGACTTGCCATGCGAGAACTAACTGCACCATCTGGTAATGGGATATTAGAATAACTGACAATATATACTTCAACGTACATTTATATTATTGCCTCGCCACTTTGTTGATCAAAAGCACTAATCATGATTTCTACATCATCATCATCATCAATATATGCAATGCGACATATTTTCCACCAACTATAAATGTAGATGTTATAGATAATATAGCTCGATTTCCCTGTAACTTTAATTTGTCTTGAATCTTCCTCTTTAATTCATCAAAACTAACACCATGTCTATTATTAACTGCTCTTTTTGTTCCTTCAAATGTCAAAATCTCATCACCATTATATATCCTCCCATTCATATGCACAAATGCTACAATTGGAGCAACCATAATTGTTATCAATGTACCTACATAACAACAAAATATTAAGGTGCGAGAGTTATATTTGTTGAATACGTGAAGAAAATGGCAAAATAACTATATTTGTAGGTGGAAGAGTCATTTATGCAAATTACACCTTCACCCATGAGGTTAGTTGTCCCATTAAATTAGCCAATGTGAATTCATCCTCATTGTGTGTGTCAGAAAAAGTAAATGAAGTGGAAAATAAGAATAGCTACTTTGATGTTAACAAAGAAGTAGTAATTCTTATTTGCTAGTTCACTTTGTGTGTAAGAAAAATTACAATAAAGTTGTAATCAAGAATGTCAGGTCTAGACGACCATTTGTCTCATCCACCTTAAACTTTGATGAATAAAAATAAGCATAAATTATTGACAAGTGGACAAGATCAATATGTTAAAGGTTAACAATATCCAATATCGTTCACAATCAAAGAGAAAATGCTCTGTTTTATCTAGCTCTAATAACGACTGCTGAATCATTCCAAAACAAATAAAACTAGGATTTATTCTACAGTACAAGAATAACCTAGGTTGACTCTGAGATATAACCAATTTGGTTCCAAACTTAATCCATTTATAAACAGTAGAGGGATTTCAAAAACCAGTTTGCAAACAATTAAGAAATGCAAAAACACAAAAATAGAAATGCAGAGTTATCATAGGAACAAAGTTTTGAAGTAGAATATGCAACAGATTTAAGAGCATCAATCCAATTCATTAAATCCAAGCAATTCAAATTACCACAATTTTCTACAAATGATGTTCATATTGTGAAAGTTCAATTAATGTCATTAGAGCCTTAGAGGTGATTCAATCGAATTAATCTCTAAATTCATTAAGAAAAAATCAGATTGAAATATAATCCAAACAATTTATGATTAAATTCAAATTAGGAAATTAATCAACAACCTAATTTGTTTCCAATCCTAAACACATTCAGAATCATGAAAATTGAAATTAGAATTGGAGAAGAAGATGAACATTTATATAGAATTCGAAATACTTAACCAAAACTCAAATTTCTCATTGCTTGGATTGGATCCTTGGATTGATTATTTGTTTAGCTTTCCATAGTCATCACCAGTGGAAGAAAAAAAAATTGAGCACGAAGAGAGAATAATAGAGTTGTAGAGATGGAGAAAGATGAGAACAGTTGAGACAGAAAGAGGGAAAAGAGTTTGATCTCAAAACTTGCACTAGAAGTTTCTAAATTTTGTTTTCTACAAAAAATGACTATAACTAACTAACTAAATAACTACACTAATATATAGTGTGACTAATCATAAGGAAAGTATGGGCCTTGATTAGGCCCAAATAATCTCTCTAATTAAGCTAATTACACAATGTAAAGGTCCAATTTCGTAGCACAAAATCCAAGTGCAGAGGCTCTGACTTTCAAGCCTAAAATGACCCTTAAAACAGAAACATTGTCCCAAGCTTATTTATGTCGAAATTGTAGCTATTTTCCTTATCTTTCCAGGGATTAGTTATATTCTCCATTTGGAGTTCTGTAGAATCCTATAGGTCCTTCACAAGAAAGAGAGGTCAAGTAAGTACAAAATTCGAAAATAAGCAACAACTATCAATTAAGCTCAATTATTTGCCTAAAACCCAAACTTAGTTAAGGTGAGAAAATAACAGTCAAAGAGTGTTCAAATAAGCTAAGAAGAATATGAAAATACTAAACTAAAAATGCTTAATCAAATTCCCCCACACTTTATCTTTTGTACTCCTAGGCAAAACTAAAAGAAAGACTAAGAAAAATCAAACTAAAGTAAACCACAAACTAAAAGAAAGGTATGAACAAGACACACACATTTTTCAATGGATCCTAAAAATGCACCAAAGCGAGAAAGATGGAAAATGGAAGAATGATATCAAGGTAACAAGTAATCCATGAACACATGATCACAGTACAAAGTGAAAAAGTAGTCAAGTCAAAATTAAGAATGTACCGTGGTGATAGAAATCTATCAAAGTACAAGACTCAACCACACCAAATATTTATGGTTTTGTGTTTACACTCAAACACCACATGTAACTAGCACATCCAAATTTTGAAAAGACTCTAATCCATTCAACTTGAACTACACATGCATCAAAAGATCAAAACAACTTTTATTGGTTTGTAATGTATGGCTTAGGTAAGGGTGGATATGAGAAGGATATTTATGCTAAAACTAAGACAACAAATAAAAAGAGGGGTAGAAACAAAGAAACAAAGTGGACAACAACAAAATTAAAATAAAAAGAACTTACAAGAATAAAAAAATGAACCACAACACACTTTTATTGCATTTTTTTCTTCTTTTTTCTTTGTTTGTTCATCTTTTTACTTTGAACTTTTTCTTTTTATAATTTTTTTATTATTTTTCTTTTATCTTTGTTTTGTTTTTTTATCCTTTTTTAACAAATCAAAAGAAAATGAAATGAAAAAAAATAAAGGACAATATGGTTTTTCACTTTTTGGCTTGTAATGAGCTACAAAATGAGAGAAATGGTTAAATTCTCAAAAAGGTTGATAATGGATATCAATACAAGGTAGGTATATTTGATTAGTGGATAAAAGAAAGAAGGCCTAAATCATCTCAATCAATGCATGTGCAACAAGAATGACAAGAGAGGCAAGGCAAAACCTAGAGTAATCTAGCACAAGGGTGAAATCACACATGAAAGAACAAGAAGGGAATAATGTGATTCATCCACAAAAACCCAAAACTCACAAGGGATAATTCTATTACACATGATCCACCTAAAATCTTATTTTTCAAGCGTACTTATCACTTCAACAATTGCAATAATAGTTCACATCAAGCATGACGCCTCTCAATTAAAAAAAATTAGTACATCTCTCACAATTTATACAAGTTAAAATCCTATTAAAAACATGAAAAAGTACCTAAATTCAACAAAAATAAGAAAACAACAACTGCAAAATCTTTAATTTTTTTGTATGTAAAAATAGTAAAACAACAAAACAAATACAACAAAAAAGAAAATAGAAAACATCAACAAAAATAGAAATAGATAGAAACAACATACAACTAAACAGAAACAGGCACAAACTAAAACAAAATATAGAAACAAAAGACAAACAAAAAACACAGCAAACAACAACATATTTTGTAAACCCTTCCCCTCACACTTGAAGTGCACATTGTCCTCAATGTGGGCATGCAATGAAATGCAAATGAAGAGACTACATATAAAAGATGGAAAAAAGGAAACTCCTCAAGTGTCATTTAAGGCACATCATCATATAAAATTGACAAGACCAAAGAGAGGTCTGCCACAAGCTCTTCCTCCACTTGAGGACTATCATGAAAAAGCTTGAGTTGGTAACCATTCTCTTTGAAGACTTTGCGGGTAACTTCATTTTTAATCTTAGCTACACCATGGGGAAAAACATTAGTAATAACAAAAGGTTCATCCCATCTAGATCGAAGTTTATTGGTAATAAGCTTGAGATGTGAGAGTTAAACAAAAACACTTTTTGGCCAATGTGGAACTCCTTGATGATGACCAAGGCATGAATGCTTGGATTGGATCATTTTCGGATGCAAATTTCAAACTCCAGGATAGTTGTTTAGAACTTAGAAACAAAAGATGAGGAAGATTAGAAGATGGTAATGAATGACGCCATGATCCATAGTAGAGTGATAAGTCGAAGGAGGATTCACCATAAAGGAAAACTTCCTTCATAAGAATTGATTTGGGTTCAACCAAGAATCAGGAAAAGGCTAAGCTCTCAATTTAAGCAAATGTTTAATTTCATTAATCAAAGTTCTGCCAATAATAGCAATATCTTAGTACTTATAGAGTTACCTCTAATAAAACCTAAAAACGCACAGTTTGGGCTTATTTCAGTCCACATTGAGGCCCATTACACAAATAAACATGAAATACACAAATCCTCGCAGAAGTTGCATGCTAAGCAATCCTTGCGCTAAGCGAGCCATGCGCGGTAAGCCTAAAAAAGTCTCTACCAGGAATTGTGCACTCATGCGCACTAAGCGAGCTGCTCAACCATCTTCAATATGCTCTAATTCAGCTCCTAATGGCATCCTCCATCGTTTCCTTTTATAATTAGTCCAACCTAAATTCTCTTGGTCATCTCTTCTAGTAGAACCTTGGCTTTAGATCTTGTCATTGGACCCTTCAATTCATGGAGTGCTTCTAGATCTTTATGCTCTTTGGATAGTCCTCTATCATCCCCTCCTTCTTGAAATGAATTTGTCCTCGGATTGCATCAAAAACATGTATATCACAAGAAGAAATATCAGCAACATTAAAACTAGAACTCATCCCATACTCACTTGGCAAGTCAATCTTGTAGGCATTGTCATTAATCATCTCAAGGACCTTGAAAGGACCATCACCCCTAGGTTGGAGTTTAGATTTCCTTTGGGAAGGAAACCTATCCTTCCTTAGATGTACCCAAACCCAATCTCTCGGTTCAAATGCAACGGACTTTCTCCCTTTCTTGGTGTGTCTTGCATGTTGCTCCATCTTTCTCTCAATTTGGTTTTGCACCTTTTCATGGAGATCCCTAACAAAAGTGGCTTTAGAAAGCCCATCCTTACTCAAAATAGAAGAATCATTAGGTAAGGGAATTAAATCAAGAGGAGATAAAGGATTAAAACCATAAACAACCTTAAAAGGAGAAAAAGAAGTGGTAGAGTTGGTTACCCTATTATAAGCAAATTCTACATGGGGTAACCATTCTTCCCAAGTTTTCAAGTTACCTTCGATGAAACACCTTAGGAGTTGTGAGAGTGTTCTATTGACTACCTCAGTTTGGCCATTAGTTTGAGGATGGCACGTGGTGGAGAATAGAAGCTTGGTTCCAAGTTTTCCCCACAAAGTTTTCCAAAAGTGGCTCAAAACCTTGGAACCCCTATCCGACACAATGTTCCTAGGTAATCCATGAAGACACACTACTTCTTTATGTTAGAGTCAGGGGGAGCTCAAGAGGATCAAGAAGCTGAGTGTCTTAGGCAACTAAGTATTTAGGCTTTTTACATGCCAATTCAATTGATTAGTAGTTGTAATTTGTGTATGTCTAAGATGAGACTTCCTATGATCCATTGCATAAAGCTCAATCATGTTTTTGCATTCATGTTTTCATAAAAGCATAATTTTTGTGAAAAAGATTTTCTGAAACAAATAGATTTCATGATTGCATAAAAAGCCAAGTGTTCAATGTTTAAGTTTTTCGAAAAACAATTTCTCACTGGTTTAATCGATTACTAGGAAATGATAAACTATTACTTAAGCTTTGAAGAATAGTTTAATCAATTACAAGAGTATTGTAATCGATTACACTACACAATATCATAGAATAGTCTTCCTGTGATAATCGATTATGATATTGTTGTACTCAATTACTTGGCGCATAAAGACTTCCTGCAATAATCGATTACATTGCGAAATAATGGATTACATTACTCACAAATCTTTTCTAGAAAGTTCAAGAACACTTTAATTGATTAAATGATAATATAATCGATTACATAAGTGAATTTAATCGATTACATTAGTGAATTAATCAATTACTGACAGTTACAAATAGTTTTCTATAAATGGCGATTGGGTGTTTTTAAAAGACACAATGAATTATCAAAATATTTTCATAAGCTTTCTGAAGTAAGAAAAGATTTCAAATGCTATACTCTGTTAAGTCCCACAAATCCTCAAGCTTCAAGATTTCTAAAGAGGATTTCTTTTTGGGCAAGGTTTCAAAAGAAGTTTTAGGAGGAAAGTTCTGAAGTTGTTTCTTTCAGCATTGATTCAAGTGTGGTAATCTTTTGCACACATCACTAGTGCATCATCAGGTGGTTTCTTTCCATACAGCTTGGTTGTGAATTCTTTTGAATTTCTTTTTGTGCAATAATAACAATACTTTTTTCTTAAGGTGTTTCTAGAGGTAAGAGTAGAGATATGTTTTCTCTATGTCTTGATCACAGAGATTCTATGTGAGTTAGAAATCTCGTTCTTGATCTAGATGTGATTAAGAGTGGTTGTATAAAGCTTGTAAGAAATAGATTGTTATTAGTGGAACTTTAACTTATTGGTTAGAAGAACTGGATGTAGCTTCTCTAGGTTGAGAAGTGAACCAGTATAAGTCCTTGTATTGGCTACTTCTTTCTAATCTTTTCTTGGTTATAACTTTTCATTCATTGGTACATCAATTCACAATCAATAGAATTTTTTATTTTATTTTTGAGTAGTGGTGTTTGATTGGTTGAAAGCTTTCTTGGATTGTTTTGTGATACGATCTTGTTAACTCTGATTGTCTAAGAAATTTTAATTGTCCAAGATATACTTTTAAAGGAGTTTGAGGATGTCTTTCCACAAGATATACCCCATGGCTTACCTCTTTTAAGAGGAATTTAGCATCAAATTGATCTTGTTCCCGGAGCTTCACTTCCTAATAGGGTGGCCTATAGGAGTAATCCAGAAGAGACCAAGGAGATTCAAAAGCAAGTTGAAGGGTTGATGCAAAAAAGGATGGGTGAGGGAAAGCTTGAGCCCATGTGCAATGCCAGTCATCCTAGTCCCTAAGAAAGATGGCAAATGGAGGATGTGCACGAATTGTAGACCCATTAACAACATCACCGTTAGGTATAGACATCCTATCCCTAGACTTGATGATATGTTGGATGAACTTCATGGTTCTTGTGTTTTCTCCAAAATAGATTTGAAAAGTGGTTACCATCAAATTAGAATGAGAGAAGGTGATGAATAGAAAACCCCTTTCAAAACTAAGTTTGGACTTTATGAGTGGTTGGTCATGCCTTTTGGCTTAACCAATGCACCAAGCACTTTCATGCGACTCATGAACCATGTTTTCAGACACTTTATTGGGAAATTTGTGGTTGTTAACTTTGATGATATCTTGATTTATAGTTTAACAATGGATGACCACTTTGACCATGTTAGGAGTGTCTTAGAAGTGCTTAGACATGACAACTTGTTTGCTAATAGGGATAAATGCACATTTTGCACCAATCAAGTAGTGTTTTTAGGTTTTGTTGTGAGTGCTAAGGGAGTCCAAGTGGATGATGAGAAAAGTAAAGCTATTAGAGATTGACCAACTCCCAAAAATTCGAGTGATGTGAGAAGTTTTCATGGGTTGGCTAGTTTTTATAGGAGATTTGTCAAAGAGTTTAGCACCATAGCATCTCCTTTGAATGACATTGTTAAGAAGAATGTGGTATTTAAGTGGGAGAGTGAACAAGAAAATGCCTTCAATGAATTGAATGAGAAGTTGACAAATGCACCCATTCTTGCCTTACCAAATTTTTCCAAATCTTTTGAAATTGAATGTGATGCATCCAATGTTGGCATAGAGGCTTTACAAGAAGGTCACCCAATTGCTTACTTAGTGAAAAACTTAAGGGTGCTATCTTGAATTATTCTACCTATGACAAGGAACTTTATGCACTTATTAGAGCTCTGCAAACTTGGCAACATTATCTCCTTCCTAAGGAGTTTGTGATTCATAGTGACCATGGGACTCAAGCATTTGAAAAACCAAGGAAAGCTTAATAAGAGGCATGCCAAATGGGTAGAGTTCTTGGAACAATTTCCTTATGTGATTAAACACAAGCAAGGCAAGGTTAATGTTGTGGCTGATGCACTTTCAAGGAGATATGCTTTAATCTCCATGCTTGAAACCAAGATGTTGGGGTTTGATCACATAAAAGACTTCTATGCTCAAGACCATGACTTCTCTAAATTATTTGAGTTATGTGAAAAAGGGTCTCACCAAGGACTCTTTAGGCATGACGAATACTTGTTTAAAGATAAAAGATTGTGTTTGCCTCAAAGTTCTTTGCATGAACTCATGATTTGTGAAGCTTATAAAGAGGGGTTAATGGGACACTTTGGGGTTGAACAGACTTTAAACATTTTGCATGAACATATCTTTTGGCCTAAAATGAAACATGATGTCATCAAATATTGTTCTAATTGTATTGTGTGTCATAAGGTTAAGTCCAAAGTCATGCATCATGGTTTATATACTCCTTTGCCAATTCCTACCTCACCTTGGACTGATATTTCCATGGATTTTGTACTTGGCCTTCCAAGGTCCAAGAGAGGCAAGGATTCTATTTTTGTGGTTGTTGATAGGTTTTCCAAGATGACACATTTCATTCCATGTCACAAGGTAGATGATGCTTATTATGTGGTGGATCTTTTCTTCAAAGAAGTAGTGCGTCTTCATGGATTACCTAGGAGTATTGTGTCAGATAGGGATTCCAAGTTTTTGAGTCATTTTTGGAAAACCTTGTGGGGTAAACTTGGAACTAAGCTTCTTTTCTCCATCACATGCCATCCTCAAACGGATGGACAAACTGAGGTAGTCAACCGAACGCTTTCACAACTCTTAAGGTGTGTCATCAAAGGTAATTTGAAAACTTGGGAAGAATGGTTACCCCATGTTGAATTTGCTTATAATAGGGTAACCAATTCTACCACTTCTTTTTCTCCTTTTGAGGTTGTTTATGGTTTTAATCCTTTATCTCCTCTTGATTTAATTCCTTTACCTAATGATTCTTTTATTTTGAGCAAGGATGGACTTTCTAGAGCCACTTTTGTTAAGGATCTCCATGAGAAGGTGCAAAATCAAATTGAGAAGAAAATGGAGCAATATGCACGACATGCCAACAAAGGAAAAAAGGCTATGGTATTTGAACCGGGTGATTGGGTTTGGTTACATTTAAGGAAGGATAGGTTTCCTTTCCAAAGGAAATCAAAACATCAACCTCGGGGTGATAGACCTTTTAAGATCCTTGAGAGGATTAATGACAATGCCTACAAGATTGACTTGCCAAGTGAGTATGGGGTGAGTTCTAGTTTTAATGTTGCTGATATTTCTCCTTGTGATGTAGGTGTTTTGAATGCAAATCCGTGGATGGATTCTTTTCAAGAAGGAGGGGATGATAGAGGGCTATCTAAGGATCAAGCCAAAGGTCTAGAAGGAGAGCTTGAAGCACTTTCTTTGGTGAGCTTTGAAGGACCCATGACAAGAGCTAGAACCCAAGCCATTCAAGATCAAGTCAAAAGTCTTGCCTGTTGTAATAAGCAAGTGTTGTCTGTGTTAATAGATTACAATGTTTCCGTAATCGATTACACAAGCTAGTGCTGGGATGCCGAGTTGCTGAAGTAGAGATGCATAATAACCATGTGCCGGGTTGCTGAGTCGGGATGCATAATAACCACATGCTGGGTTGCTGAAGCCGGGATGCGTAATAAACAAGTGTTATCTCTACAAGGACGATAGCTGGAATGATGAGATGTGCATAGCCGGGTTGTGCATATTTTGTAGAGCTATTTGGGTTGTCCGGGTTGCGCTTAGACAATAGGTGCTTAGCCAAGATGTCTGAGCTTTTCTGAGATGATCTAGTTATCTGGGATGTGCGAGCTTGACCGGGATGTTCGAGCTTGTCCGAGTTGTCCCGAGATGTGCTTAGATGAGGTGCTTATCCAAGATGTGCGAGCTGTCTGGGATGTTCGAGCTTGTCCGAGCTGTCCGGGATGTCCAAGCTGTCGGGGATGTCCGGGAAGCGTCTATGTATTTCTATTATTGATGTTCGGGATGCCGGGATGTCCGGGATGCGTTTATGTATTTCTGTTATTTTGTATTAGATCTTAATATTTTCTGCAAATGGGCCTAAAATTACGTCTGTAGGTGTTTATTAGAGGCCTAGCCATATAAATACTGATACTTTACCATTTTTGGCAACTTTTGATGAATAGAAATTGAGCATCTGCTTGAATTGAGAGCTTAGCCTCTTGTTGGTTCTTGATTGAAACCAAATTGATTCTTATCAAGGAAGCTTTCCTTTGTGGTGAATCCTCCTTTGACTTATCATCCCTTTTGTGGATTGTGGCGTCATTCCTTAATCTTCTCCATTTTTCTATTTTAGTTTTAACCTACATTTCATGGACTCTTGAAGTTTGCAATCCGGAAACGATCCTAACCAAGCATTCATACCTTGGTAGTCATTAATAGCACAAAATGAAAATTATGTTTCCCTGTCTTAATCGATTACCATGATATCCTAATCAATTACATAAGTTCATTTTTAAATATGCATGACTGACTTAATCGATTACCACAATATGTAATCGATTACATAAGCTTGTCTCAGAACTAAACCTGACTGCTTTAATCGATTACGACTCAAATTAATCGATTAATTTGCTCATTGCAGTTCCCAGGTTGTGCTAAGAACATTTTAATCGATTACATATGATAATTTAATCGATTACATTCTGTTATAAAAATTGGTTATAAATAGATTGAAGGCTTGCCTGAAAATATAATTTACAGACTTCGATTTTTCTAAGCATATACAAGCCTTCTCAAAGTTAGAAAGGATTTTCTGAGTTAGCAAAGCTCTTGTCCCACTTTTTAAATCTTAATGGTGTATTGAAAGATTTCTTGGACAAGATTTTCAAAGAAGCTTTTGGAGAGAAAGTTCTGAAATTGATTTCTGCATTTCAACTATGATTGGTAACCCATATTCATTCATATTCATTGGGTCATCAGGTTGTCTCTCTCCATTATCTCTTGTTGTAAATTCATTTTTGTATTCTTGGTAGTTTGAAACTATTGTAAAGGATTCTTTAAGCTTTTTCTAGAGTGGGTTTATCTAGAGGGAAGAGTAGGGAAAGGTTCTCCATGTCTTGATCATTAGGAATCTAATAGGGTTTTAGATTTCTGTTCTTTATCTAGGGTTGATAAAGAGTGGCTGTTGTAAAGCTTGTAAGAACTGAAATTTTATAATAGTGGAACTCTAATCTAGTGTTGACTAGAAGAACTAGATGTAGCTTCTCTTGAGAAGTGAACCAGTATAAATTCTTGTGTTGGTTTTCTATTCCTTAAATTCTTCTTGTTATCTTGATCATTAGTTCTTGGTATTATTTTCATTACTCGACAAGTTCTGTTTTGAAGCAATTGTTTTTTGGGTTGAGTGGTTTGATTGATTTGAAGCATTCTTGGTTTAATTGTGATTAAGATCCTATAACTTTGATTTTCTAAATAAGTTTAAAAGACCAGGTCTAAACCAATTCACCCCCCTCTTGGTTATTGTGGGTATTCCTATTGTTTTCATTATGCTTTTATGAAAACATGAATGCAAAAAACATGTATGAGCTTTATGCAATGGATCTTAGGAAGTTTCATCTCATACACAAATTACAACTACCAATCAAATTGATTTGGCATGTAAAAAATCCTAAATACTTTGTAGCCTTTGAGACTCAACTTCTTGATCCTTTTGAGCTCCCCCTGACTCTAACAATCTCCCCCTTTTTGGCTTTGATCATACCAAACTTCAATTGAACATGTTGAACCTTAGTGTTCTTCTTAGAAGATAGTTTCGATGAGCTGTTAACTTAAAACCTGAAAAAAAAAAAAGCCTTTAGCCAAGACCAGGTGTTAAGTATTCTTTGCATAAATTCAAAACATCATAAGCATATGTATTGCTCCCCCTTCCTTATGTAATTTCATATCAAGTTAGATTAAGAGCAATGCTTATGTTCATTTAAATCAGAGTAGAAATTTATCAATTTAGTTTATCATTCTTCTCCCCTTATATTCTTTTAAAAGCAATGCTTATGTTCATTGTATATGTTCATTTTTCTCCCCCTTTTGGCTAATCAAAGACAAAATATTCCAGTGATAATGAAACAAGCAAAGGAAGATGTAAACAATATAAAGCAAATTTTATTCATTAATAGAAGGTGCAGAACATGAAGGTAAACATCAAAGAGTTTTTGAACATGAGAGAAAACAAAACAACACAACCAGAAGCAAAACAAGACATCCACTAATCTAGAGATTATCAAAGTCTTTAAGAGCCATTATAGTCTCTATATTCTCCAATCTAGTGGTAATCTCTTCCAAAGAGGAATGAACATCAGCTGAATGTTCATGATGCAGAGCTATCATTGCATCCATCTTTTGAATCATGAGAGATTCAAAAGGACTCCACTGCTTCTCAGCAGGTCCAACTTCAGCATCTTCTTCCTCATTAGCACCTCCTTGAAGAGCTTGAGCTCCAGCCATTATCCACCCATTTGGGGTTTTCATCAAACCCAACTTGGTGAAATGCTTGCTAGTGATGAGGTTTGTGATGTTGGTGGTGTTGTCAACTATCTCATTTGACACATCAATCCCAAAGTAATCAATAAACCTTGAGACTAAGACAGCATAGGGGAATTGATAGCTAAGCAACCTCTTAGACTTCATCATTGTCTCTTCAATGACTAGAACCCAATTAATTTGAGTTCCAGTCTTCATCCCATACACTAGTTGCAGATCATCATCAGTGATATGTGCATGATTGGTTGACCTTGGGGTAAGGATGTAGGTAATGATGTAGTGAAGAAGTTTGTCTTCACCAGTCATGTTACCAACCCCTTATTTGAGTCTGTGGATCCAGCAACATACCCCTATATGTATCCATCTTTGAATTACCTCTTATTGCTTCTCCAAATCTTCTAACACCTCTACAAGAGATGCCAATCACTACATTCCACACAGTGTTATCAATCTCCATGGCAACTCCATTCACTTGGGAGCGGAGAACACCATCCATGCTTGCCTTGGCACAAGTATAAAATACTTTTACCAATTCAAGGTAAAAGGTACCCTTCATCTCCAACAACTTTGTTAGCCCTTGAGCTTGCAACATTTCAGGGAATGTGAATCCTTCATCTACAAACCAATCAAGCTCTAGATATTTTGGAGGCATCACCATGGTTGCATTGAACTGCATATAGTTGTTCCTCTCAACTTCAGTAGAGAACCAGGTATTTAACCTATTCTTAGCAGCTCTAGAGGTTTGGCCAGCTTTCCTTTAGCTGGTTTTGATTTTCTTAGAGGCAGATGGGTTAGACTTTGTGATTTTTTAGAAGAAAGGAATGGGCAGAGGTTTGGTTAAAAGAGAAAGAGGCAGAGCAAAAAGATTAGCTCAGTTTTGCTAAGGGAGACAGTGATTTTCAGGTGTGAGGATTTTAGCTTTAGAAAATTTGTATTTATAGAGAATTTTCAAGTTTAAAATTTGAATTTTAAAAAATTGGTAACAACTATCTTGAATTCCAAGAGTGTCTGGATTCACTAAACCAGATTTTGAATTTGAACTAGAGATAAGATGTCAGTTATATTTCATTGAAAATTGTACATATTTACATAAATGCCATAACTAATTGATTACATAACCCTCATAATCAATTATTGTAGGGCAAAGTATGCTTCTGAACATGGTGTAATCGATTAATATGAATGGGTAATCCATTACTCTAGAGAGTTTTGAATTTTGAAATAGCTCTCAAGCATTAAGTAATTGATTAAAATACAGGGTAATTGATTACTCCAGAGAGTTCTCAACTCGAAATTTCCTTTTAAACACCAAGTAATCGATTAATACGAAAGGTAATCAATTACTCTAGAGAGTTTTTCATTTTGAAATAAACTTTAAGTACCAAGTAATTGATTAAAATGAAAGGTAATCAATTACTCCAGAGAGTTTTTGACTCTAAATTGTCTTTAAACATCAAATAATCGATTAAAACAGATGATTATGCAACATGAATAGTGCCATTTATCAGAATTTGTATTTTGGCCATATGTGATGAATAGTCAAATTGTGAGTGATATTTCATGTAGTCAAACACATCATAAGCATGCTATCAAATATTAGATTCATCAAGTATACCTAGCATGTTCCTAAGAGTATAGAATCTATCTCTAGCAAGAGGTTTAGTGAAAATATCAGCCAAATGATTATTTGTGTCAACAAACTCAATTGAGCAATTACCCTTTTGAATGTGATATCTGAGAAAGTGATGTCTAATCTCTATATGCTTTGTCCTTGAGTGCATTATTGGATTCTTTGATAAGTTGATAGCACTTGTGTTGTCACATAGCAAAGGAATTTCTTTCAATTCAACACCAAAGTCTTGCAATTGTTGCTTCAGCCACAAGCTTTGAGCACAACAACTTCCAGCAGCAATGTACTCAGCCTCAGCTATTGATAGAGCAACACAAGATTGTTTCTTGCAATGCCATAAGATCAGTGAACGTCCCAACAAATGACATGTTCCACTTGTGCTTTTCCAATCTAATTTGCATCCTACAAAATTAAAATCTGAGAATCCAATTAAATTTAGTAATGCACCTTTGGGATACCAAAGACCAACTCTTAGAGTTGATTTAAGATATTTGATGATTTTCTTGACTGCTGTGAGGTGTGATTCTTTAGGATTAGCTTGATATCTTGCACATAAGCACACACTCAGCATTATGTATGGACGGCTTGCAGTCAAGTACAATAGTGGCCCAATTCATCCCTCTATACTTTGAATCATCAACCTTCTTGCCTTTTTCATCTAAATCAAGGAAAGTTGAGGTTGCCATAGGAGTTGCAACATCTTTGCTTTTCTCCATGTCAAATTTCTTGATTAATTCATTGCAGAACTTTGTTTGATTGACAAATGTCCCATTCTTCATTTGCTTCACTTGAAGTCCAAGGAAGAATGTTAATTCTCCCATCATAGACATTTCAAATTCATTATGCATAGATATCGAGAATTCTTTGCACAAGGAATGATTAGTTGAACCAAAAACAATATCATCAACATATATTTAAACTAATAAGATTTCATTGGTGTAACACTCATCTGATTACTATATCATGCCTAGGTCATAATACGCACTTAGAAGATGTTAACTATTTTTAGCGTGAGCTTTTAAAATAAATTCAGTTTCTTTAAAACTAATTTCAATAATTACAGCATACATCACTAAGCTGGTATAATAAAATTATGTAGAGCCTGTGAGACTTATTGATCTCCTAATTAACTTTCCAAGATAATCGTCTCCAATTATGAAATTTAAATATATCAGATTGCGCCATTACATTGAAAGATGACAGTTTACATGAATGTGTTACAAATAAATATTGTTTTTGAACTTCATTACTAAACGAGACTCCTTCTTCATGTGATAGTGATGAGGACATCAAAGGTCAACTTGACATCAAAGACCAACCCCAAGACCAAGACCCAATACAAGGCATAGGAGGACCCATGACAAGAGCAAGAGCTAAAAAGACCCAAGAAGCTTTGCAACATATAATGGCTAATCTGAGGGCAATCCAATTGCATGAGGGAACCCAAAATCTAGAGGGCTGCATGAGTGGACTACTAGTCACATGTATTGCTTGCTTGGAGTGATAATAAAAGCAATTATTGACATAGGCCTTTAATAATAAAAAAAATAATAGTAATGAAGTGCTTGTAGCTGGTTTTGAGACCTGGACCCCAAGCTTAGTTATGCCTCACTTAACCACTAAGGCATTTTAGTTACTCTTACAATGTTGAGATTTTAATTTTCTTTTATTTCCTACTAGATGCATGAGAACTAATTTGTATAAATCAATTCTGAAGTGAATAGAGAAGGGACTTTTAGCTGTTGGATTTTATCATTAGCTTGAGAATTGTCTCTGCTAGGGTTCTTCCTTGAACCATTTTGATCTTATCAAGAATTGCTCAATTCTTGTGGCGATCATCAAGGCTTATCAAACATCAATTGTTTGTGGCGCCTATTTGCTACTTCCCTTGCACACTTTCTGTTTCCTTGTTTAAATTTCCGCATTTCTAAATTTTGTAATTCAGCCCGAATTTCTTATTTACATAAGTCTCGTTTTACTTATCCTTTTTCGGTGTTTCTTGTGTCTAAACTGCATTTCAGAATGTCCTCTTTCACCTCGTTTTGGAATCGCGCCAATCCGAGTTCTACAAGTTGAGAAACGTCCAAAAGTTAACAATACGATTCTGGTTCAATTTGTGAGCGAATTCCAACCTAGAATTGGTCCGAAATTGAATCAAGGCAGGGGATTCACATCATTTGGTATCCAGAGCAAGGTTCTAGGGTTGGAAATAAGGCTGAGTTCATCCATCATGTTCTACATTTTTGGGTAACCCTAAACCCCAAAAATTTCTGTTTGCTCAATTTGAATTGTGCAATTCTGTTACAGCCTTGTGTTTGGTCATTATTTAGTTTTTCAATTTCCTAGTTTGTCATTTTCTTCAAGTCTTGTTCAGTTGATACAGTTCTGCATTTGTGTTCTTGGAGTTCATCCCATGTTCATCATTGTTCATAAACTTTAATCCTTTCAATCCATGTGATTTGGGCTAAGTTTCTGTTGAGCGTTAAATATTTGCTTGTTTTGTTGGGAATTTTAGTTCAGTTGCATTCTCAATTGTTGCAACTTCAAAGCTTCATTACAAAATTACATATTTCATTATTAGAAGCATTTTGACTATAAAAAAAAAAGAAAAAAAAAAGAGAGAAAGAAAAAAAAAAGTCTGCAACAAAAGAAGTATAAAAAAAAAGAAGCACATCAGCTTTGTGCATTATTTCAATGCACCCCACTTGTTTGATAAAATTCCTAAGTGTCAAGTGTCTTATCTAATCACTGTTTTTCCATAAAATTAAAGTTTGTCTTGCTTGTTTGTTGGTAGTGAAATTCTTCTTTACTACTTCTTTGCATTTGTTGGTGCTAGAATTTTGTTTAAGCTCTGTGATTGTTACCTTTAAAGTACTTCTTGATTATAGATTATTTTGGTTCAGGTAAGAACTTTAAGTTAGGGAACGAGTGGTAAAAGGCAAAGAGTGAAACATTAGAGAAAAGGCCATAAAAGAGAGCACTATACACGAGTGGTACATCTTTGAGTATAAACACGTGAGAAGAGTGGTGAGGTCCTATTCACTTTTTAATTTTTTTTTGGTTCTTTACTTGAAATATGGCAGGTACAGGTGGTAATGGTACCCCTCCTCCAGGGGGGAGACAATAGATTGCTTATTGATGCGATTACAACCCAAATGCAAAGAATGTTGACAGAACATACCGAGGAGCTGTATGGGAGAATTGAACAACTAGAAAATCAAGGAAATGGTGATGATGGTGGAGGTAGAAGGAGGAGATGGAGAAATAATGAGGGTGATGCTAGAGAGGAAAGAATTGAAGGAGTAAAGTTGAACATACCCTCTTTTCAAGGAAAGAGTGATCCAGAAGCATATTTGGAGTGGGAAATGAAAATTGAGCAACTATTTGCATGCCACAATTACACTGAGAATAAAAAGATGAAGGTGGCAGCCATGGAATTCAGTGACTATTCTCTCATCTGGTGGAACCAATTACAAAGGGAGAGGGTGAGATATGAAGAACCCATGGTGGATAGTTGGGAAGAAATGAAGGGGATGATGAGAAGAAGGTTTGTTCCTTCTCATTATCAAAGAGACCTTCATAACAAGCTCCAAAGACTCACACAAGGTAGTAGAAGTGTTGATGAGTATTACAAGGAGATGGAGGTTTCCATGATTAGAGCTAATGTTATGGAGGATCGAGAGGCTACTATGGCTCGTTTTCTACATGGGCTAAATAGTGATATAAGGGATGTTGTGGAGTTACAGAATTATGTGGAGTTGGAGGACTTAGTACATCAAGCTTCTAAGGTGGAACAACAATTGAAGAGATAGAGTGTCATGAGGAGGAGTTCATCTAATTTTCACTCTCCTGGTTGGAAGGACAGAAATAAGAAGGAGGGAGGGTCATCAACAAGCAATCCCAATGTTACAACTCAAAGAACTCAAAATAAGTCCGATGAGGCACTTAAGAAAGCAAGGAGTAGTGAGATTAAGTGCTTTAAGTGTTTGGGAAGAGGTCACATAGCTTCTCAATGTCCAACTAAGAAGACTATGTTACTTAAGGAGGATGGAGAAATAGTTAGTGATTCTTCTTCAAAATCTTCCCCATCCAGCGATGAAGATGATCATAAAGAGGAAAGAGAGTCAGAAGGAGATTTATTGATGATTAGAAGGATGTTGAGTAGTCAAGTAAACGTGATGACGTTGGATTTCCTTTTGGAGAAAGAGTTATGTTTTGTTAATCAACTCTTTCTTAGTTAGTCTTTGGCTTTTTGTTAGATATGTAATTTCATATTATATACATGTAAAACTAAGGAAAGCTCTAACATATGGATGACATGTACTGATTTAATATATATATATATATATATATATATATATATATATGTACATATGTGTTTAATTATGTAATTGTAATATGTGTATGATAATTGTATTATCGCAAAAAAAAAAATTTACCATCATTTTCATAATCAAATTAATGAGATTTTCATTAAAATCTGAATTTGCACGATTAAGAGTTAGTAATATCATAGCAACGAGGGGGGTCGTTACACTTCAGGTCTTATCTTTTCATCTTTCTTAATGCATATGACATGCACAATGACATGCAAAGCTACATAACTCGTGTCATGAAATTATGCCACAAAACATCAAGATTTCATCATCATACAAAAACACTTTTCAAGTACATCATAACAACAAGATTTCTCACCACAAATGATTTGGTTCTTCCTATAATCTGTACTAATCTACAAATCATTAAATTCCCATATTTTAGTATGTTAAACTAGACTTCCTAAGGTTTCTAACAAGGTATCACATGTCTCAATTGGAGTTCTAAAACTCTAGCTATAGCATTTTAATAACAACACTCCAAGGCTGCCAACAAGCTCAAAATTCTACACTGACATCTCTTAGTGTTTTCATGACTTCAATCAGTACACAATATATATTTATATTAAATTTTTATATGTTATAGTTAACATCTAGATATTTAATTCCATATATCATACACCTTATTTGAGTAAGAAATGAGAGAGAAATAATTTTTTTTATGGCAGTGGCTGTTTTGATTATGCACAGTTTTGGATAGCTTGGGTTTAAATAAATTCTGGGCACGATTCACTACTTATTTTAGTCCCAAATTTTAGGAAAACATAGAGGACATCCTAATCTTTAAAATGAGTGGTCAAATACCTCGTTTGGTTAAGTACAGAGGAAGATATAGAATTTTAAAAACAGTTCAAAATTCAGCTTACAGCCATACGAATAATCTCAAGAATAAAATGATGAATAAACCTAACTTCCACCTACCTCAAACAAGTTTTCTTCCAATTCCTCCAAGTATTTGGCTGCACCTCAAGGTATTGAAATAATGAAAGCCTTGTCTAGTATTTGATGTTTTGGAAAGGTGAAGGAGGCAATAGAAGAGATAGGCTACGGTTGGAAGTTAAGAAAGAAGTGAAAAGAATGAAGCAAAGTAAAGGGACATAGGGAGAAAGTGACGTGAGGTTTGAGAGTGAGAGAATAAGGTGCAGATTTCTTTTCGATCAAGGAGGTATTAATAGTAGAAGATTTAGTTAGGATGTAAAGAAATTAGTTAGGCTGAAACTTATTTGGGTTTTAGTTTAGTTCTAGTCTAACTAGGTCATTATGACATGGAGATATTTTAAAAGTAAAGATTTTCTCATTTATGGATGAAGGTGCACGTGGAATGCTGGCTGAAAATGCTAGATTATTATTTGTTTTATACATAGCTACACAATTGGACTAAGTATACCAATTCTTACGTGCACACACACATAATTTTGCACTTCCATTTCAATTATTTTGCTACAATTCTCACATACCATGCATGTTTTGGCTTATGTTTTTGTTTCTTTTAACTTAAACCACGTATACTTCATGTAGTTTTCAAATTGATGTGATAGTTACTAAGGTGTCATTACCTATTAATTTCCTTTGGTCGTTCATCTAAAGTTTTATGTCTTTATCAAATATTCCACACGGCTAGATCCCTTTATGTTACTAAAATTTGTTTCTTCTATTAAGTTAATTAATCATGACTAAATCTATTCTAAGTATTTCTAAGCTTGCCACTTGGATCCCTTATTTTCTATCATATCCTTCTTGTATCACACACATGTGTTCCTCTTGTAATAATTTTCCTCATAACACCATAGATATTATTTAGATATTCTTAAGATTTTATCAGATACCTAAAATTTTTGTACTTAATGTGTTCACATGCTCTAAAATTCTAACTTATGGTAACTTTAGATACTAATCATAAGCTTTTGGTCAGTCTAGGTACTCCTAGTTTTCTTGTTATTTTTATCTATTACTAAGGGTAATATGATAATTTTTCATTCCAGGGGTATTTCTGTAATTTCTTCAAGTTTCTACAAAATATATAAGGATATTTTGGTAATTTGTCACTCTTCCAGGGGTATTATTATAATTTCCACTTCAAAATATCTAAGGTAAAATATCCAAGGGTATTTTGGTTATTTGTCACTCACTTCAAGGGCATTTTTGTAATTTATACTTCAAGGGTATAATGGTAATTCTTACATCAAGGTAAAGGGTAATATGGTCATTCTTCTTCAAGCATTTCTGTATTTTCTCTTTTTATCTCTAAGTATCCTATTTAAATTTTTGGGATGTTACAGGTTCCAACTTCAATTCACTAGTAAATAATAGTGAGGATTTTTATCGAACAGTCTGCATGCGATAAACAAAAATTGCGAAAACACAAACTACAATTGAAGAAATATGTAGAAACTAACAAAATTGATTAAAGGTATTGTAAAACAGATTAAAGAACATCAATCCAATTCACCAAACCAAGCAACGTGAATTATCATAGTTCTCAGATAATGATCTTGTTATGAAAGTTTAGTCAATTTCATTAAAAGCAGTTCAATCGAATTAACCCCTAAATTAATTGAAACCATAAACCTAATTGAAATATCATCCAAATAATCTGTGATTAAAATTCAAAATTAGGAAATGAATCCATAACCTAATCCATTTTCAATCCTAAACACATTCATAATCATGAAAATTGAATAGAGGATTGAAGAAGAAAGTGAACATTCACACAGAAGTTGAAATACCAAACCAGAATTCAAATTCTCCTTGCTTGGACTGGATCCTTGGATGATTGATTGTTTAGCCTTCCATGATCATCATCAATGGAAGACCCAAGAAATTAGTGCAGGAAAATGAAAGAATAGAAATGAAAAATAAAGAAGAAAATGAAGAACAATGAAGAACAATGAGGAACAATTGAGAGAAAATGAGAGAAAGGGTTTTAATTCTGAAAGCTTCTAAAAGAAAATACAAAATATGTTTGTGCTAAAATTATAGTGTGTAAATCCACTAATTAATTGCGCTAATGTATAGTGACTGAGTTAGTAGGAAAGGATGGGCCATGATTAGGCCCATCTAATATAACTAATTACTAATTACACCAATTCATAGCCCAAAATTCAAGTGCAGTGGTTCTTACTTCCATGCCTAAAATGACAGAATTGCCTCGTCGTATGCTTGTAGATCTTTTCCTTACCTTTTCAGGGACTACTCATATGCATCATTTGGAGTTTTGTAGAGCTCTTTAAGTCCTACACAAGGAAGATAGGTCAAGTAAGCAAAAAATTTGAAAATAAGAAACAATTATCAATTGAGCCCACTTGTTTGCCTAAGAGAAAAACTTAGTTAGAGTAAGAAAATAAAAGTGAAAGAGAAATCATATAAGCTAAGAAGAATAGAAAAATATTAAACTAAAAATACTCAATCAGTCCCTAGTTTTATTTAAGACCAATTTTACAAAAACCAAGGGTTAGATTTTTCAAAACTCTCGAGCCAATAGCACATGCTAACTGCAAAACTGCCATTGCCTCTTTTAAAATGACTTTGAAAGTCTATAGAAAACTCGGTTTAACATTTTGATAAAAGTTTAGTAGAGTTTTTTTTTGTATTTATAGTATCCCCAAATATTTATAGAACCCAAAAGATGGAGATACATAACACATGCACTCACACATGCAGTTTTCAACACAAACAAAATTTTCCCTTAATTGACATATATTTTCCTCCATTAAATCAACATGCAAGTCAAATTTATGCCAATGGAGGAAATCATGCAATTTCATGGTGGTCTCCTCCCAAATACAACCATGGAATTTTAGTCCACAATTAAAGAATTCCCCTTAGCTAGTTTAAAAGTCCAAAAGAAAAAGAACAAGAGATGGAGAAAAACTTGCACCCAATGAAGAATTTGTTTCTTCTTTCTCCCTTAATGTCTCTCAGCCAAGCAAGGAAAAGAGAAAGGATGGAAATATTTTATTTTCTACTAAGTGTTGGGTTGTTATGTTTTGGTGGGTGATGAGTGAAAATGGAAAAATGAGATGATGATAAGTGGTGTGGAGGGTTGGTCTTGGAGTGGGAGTAGTTTGGTGATCAGGTGTTAGATAAAGTTGATGATGTATTGATCCCTTAACAAGCATGGTGGTTAGGTGTTGGAGTGTGGGAATGCATGTATTTAGGTGTCTAACTAAGGTTGTGCATGGTAATTAGGTGTAGGGTAATTAGAGATTAGGATTTTAGGTACTCTAGGTTAAGTTTATATGGTATAATTTTACATTATGTAATTATCACACAATGTAATTAAAAATTTAAAACTTGAACTCAAGTAATCTAAAATTTTCATAAAACTTGTGTAGTGAAATCTAAGGTGTTACATTAGTCACCATTTCGCAAGACATATCTTTTTCTTATTTAAAACAAATTAAGTCCAACTAAAACAAAAGCAAATAACTCAAGTATGTACTTCCTAGGTATATTTTCTAGGGTGTTAGAGTAGTCACCATTTCGTTGTTGTAATAAACACTAACACACTTGAGGAATCCATGAGTAGAAACACGAAAACTTAAACAAAAAAAAATTACAATATACGCGAACTCTTAATCGAATGAAACTTCAAAACACCTTCAACGTCATTTTATAGCTGAAAATTTTGAATGCAATAACTATAAGGAAGATTTTGAATTAGCGTCACCTAGGTCACAAGAGAAAATCAATGCTCACATGCTACACAACAAGGTAGCGCAACCCAAGACATCAATCAATGTGTTGCTTCTTCAAATGATAGATTGGGAGGCAACAACAAGATTGGTGTCCTACAAAGGGTGGGCCACTTATTCTAAAAAGGTTGACATGTTGTAGAGGCGGGTAGCACCAGTCAGGATGGTGTCGCCAGCTACAAGACAAACAAAATGCAGCAGGCGACACTCAAGATGATGCCTTTTGATCCTATATGGCAAAAACAACCATGCCATGTAAATACTTTTTTATACTATTTTCGTCAAAAAGCCATGAAAGGATAGGGCTTTAAGGAAGACAAAGTAATGTGCTCACCTTGAGGGATGTATGTAAAAGGAACTCTAGAAATTGATTCTAAGAATTCATTTCCTCCTCGTCTTTCTTTTCTCTTATCCTTTTTTTCTTTTCCTCCCTTTTCTTCCTTATTTCTCCTTATAAGGAGTGTTGGCATAAGGGGGTGAGGGTTAGCTTGTCTTTCGTGTCTTAAAATCTTATTAGGTCATACCATTTCATTTTTGACAAATATTATATAAATAAGGACAAAAAATTTTGTTTATGGTTTATTTCTAATGCCCAAAATGGATTAACTTGTAGAGAAGAAGAGGAAAAAAAAGGTGATTTGGAAGCTAAAAGGAAAAAAAATGTATGTGTTAATCAGATGACACAAGCACCATACAACCCAAGTTTAAGATATGAGCGACACCCCTACAAAGAAAGGAAAAAAATAAATCTTCATGAGAACTTTGTATTGTGTAATTGGCTAACTAACATAGCACATTGTTTCCCTCACAAAGGGAATGAGTAGTATTTTAGAAAGTTATACCTTAAGTGTGTATATTTTAAGAAGATCCAAATTATAATTTACCAAAGTACTAAGTAATTTAAAAAAGAAAGTTGGTGTACACTACCAAACCTTATAAGGATTGCTAACATATGTCAACTAGTTTTCTGTAAAGGATTATGAACTGACAGTGTAAAAGGTTTTACATAGTTATCCAATCACAATCCACTATGTATGGTATATTTCTTATCTTTTAAAATAATTATCTTAAAGTAATTCAAACTGTAATTTGTGATTAGAAGACAATGTCAAATTGTTTTACCCTATTAGTGCATAACCATTAAACTCATAAAGAATTTGAAATATGTAAAAGAACATCTCTAAATTCTATAATAGGGAGCTTTATCTACTTCATTGTTCTTACCTTTCTCTATTTGAAAAATTATACGGATGCTTCCATGATCTCATTGATATAAACTTGTATGATGGTGTATTGTTATGTTCCTTATGTCGATGAACTAGTAGAGAAAGGCAAGGTTGGCGATATGGTGGATTGGTGGTTGTGTTTGTGACACCCTACAATCGATTATGAATAGACTTGCACTTTTCCTTTAAGGTAATCTCTTTTTACTGTAATGATGTTCATTAATCCACATGCAAAAATATCTTACCTTAAGAAAATGTAAGGATTTTTTTTTCTTTTTAATCCTTTATGCGTACAAGTCGTGACGGAAACATAAATCGTTTGGTACAAATAAATACATTTCAAAAGTAAACCGTATATTTTTTATAATGAAGAGAATGATAAGTGTTATAAACTGAAGTTGTTGAAATATATAATAAAGAGTGATTCATCACAATAAGTATTAAATTTGAAACCAAGGATACAATAGTGTGTATATGCCCAAATACATAAAATAAAAGTTGATAACAGAAAGTACATACAAAATATATGGAACCTAAGTCTACCCATACAAATGCAAAAGAAAAAAAGACACCAGCCAGTCCCAGAGCAGTCAATAGTAACCCAACCCTATGGGAGAAACTATAAGCAAAAAGGAGTGAGTCAAGAGTCAATAGTTAAGAGGTCCATAATAGCAGGACTCCTTAGAGGTCCTCCTAATGATCACCTATCCTCATCGGGGTCCTCCTAATGATCCTCCTCATTGCTTTCCTCCACAAGCCACCATGCTTCTCCCTAGGGAAGCTCCCCACCAACTGTCATTGTTGCCGCTACGCCACCCTCCATGATAAGATCGAGAGGCTCCTTTGTCGCCTGTTGGATACAGGGGAGCTGGAAGAGGATCAAAACAAGGATGAAGCCAAGTGCCTTAAATAGATTTTAGCTTTTTACATGTCATTCAATTGAAGGCATTTGTAATTTGTTAAGTTGTTTAAGAGGCTTATCTTATGATCCTTGCATTGTATAAACATGATCATTAACATGCATACATGATTTAAGAAAAGCATAAAGGTTTTCATGTTTGCATAAAGAAACAAGTTTCTCATGGTTAAGTTTTGAAAAATCTCTTTGTGCACCGATTTAATCGATTACCAGCATTGGTAATCTATTACTTAAGCCATGAAGAACACATTAATCGATTACAAGCAAATGGTAATCGATTACACAACACAAAACACAGAATAAGTTTCCCTGGTTTAATCGATTACCATCTATCCTATCGTAATCGATTACACAAGCTTGTTTTAAACCAGAGACTGTCTGTGATAATCGATTACAAGGCATTTTAATCGATTACATTGTTCATATATATTTTCCAAAAAGAGCTATGAACACTTTAATCGATTATTTTGGATATTAATCAATTACATTAGTTAAAATAATTGATTACATGGATGATTTAATCGATTACATGCAGTTAAATCTGTTGTCTATAAAAAGTTGTTGGGTCTTTTGTTTTGAACGGAACTTGATTTTGCGAATTATCAATCACTTTCAAAAGCCCTCACAGTCTGAGAAAAGATATTCTGAGTTACATTGATCTTGTTTCAAAACCCAGAACTCATGCATCATTAATCATGTTGGTTTGATCAAGATTTGACAAGAGTTTTTCAAAGAGAGCTAATTCCAAGAATTGCATTCATTCAACCTAAGATTGTTTGGTAAAATTCATTCACTCATATTCTGAGGATCGTGAGGTTGTATCTCTCTTAAAATCTTGTTGTGATTTGATTGTTTACTTTTGTTTCTTGTAAGTTCTTAGATCAAAGAGGTTCTTTAAAGCTTTCCTAGAGTAGTGTTCTCTAGATGGAAGAATAGAGAAGGGTGTTCTCTAGTTCTTGGTCATTAGAAGTCTGAAAGGGGTTTAGATTTTGTTTCTTTATCTAGGGTTGATAAAGGTGATCACTTGTAAACTTGTAAATAATAGATTTTGATTTAGTGGAACTCTAGCCAAGGTTAGTTAGAAGAAACTAGATGTAGCTTCTCTTTTGAGGAGTGAACCAATACAGATTTGGTGTTCTCTTGATTCTCATCTTCTTGTCTTAATCTTGCTTATCTTGTGATTAATCTCTTTCAAGATCAACTGATATATTTTATGTTATTGCTTGAAGTGAAAGGTGAATCTTGATTGATTGAAAGTTTAAGTTTTAACAAGGTTAAACTTGTGATACAATCTTAATTCCACTGCTAGTTTTCAAAGAAATTTTTTAAAGTCCCTGTTTTAACCAATTCACCCCCCCTCTTGTGAACCTTAGGTACTTGATAAACTGGTCAACACCCCGTGCCACATCCGAGAACCATCTCTCAATCCCACAGACAAGCTCAAGGAGAAGCCTGAGCTCCATCTGACCCTATAAATAAAAACGTAAGGGTGAGTGTTTCTGCTTCATCAACCAAAACACAGAAAGACCTAAACACAAGTCAAAACACACAAGATTAGAAACCACTACGATGTGGTTACCTGTAAGGTCTCACACGCATTTCTAAGGCGCCACCTTTTCACTAACTCAACATATATGTTTATATATCACATTAGCCAGTTGCCACTGTAACTCCTAGAACCCAGCGATCTTATGAAATTTTAGTTCAAAGGACTACCGGAAAGACATCCTTTGCCATGGTATGATGGAAAGACTTTCACCGACTAGTTATGCCTTGCATCTGTCAGGATTGCTAAGTTAGCACTATGGAAAATGTGACCACAAACTTAGTGCCATATCCCCAAGAAACAGCAAGTCAACGAGCATACACTAGGTACCACTTTATAAGGCCATCCAAACTCAGAGGACTTACTCCTCAACCACTCCTACCGAATTTTTACTTTATCATCATTGTGCGGCCCTACTACACAAGTACAAAACATCGTAGAAAGGTGAATCGAGTCCGAGAATCATCTGAACTTCACTTCCCAACAACAAAGATCTCATCCATGCCTCATATTCGAAACCATCAAACGATCTTCGTCTGATGAGTTCTAACAACTTCCAGCACATCCCCCTACACAACTCTCTTAAAAGATTTATCCGCATTCCTTTTGCACATCTCACAAGCTCATCACTATCTAGGAGAAATATCCTAGTCACAAAGCTACTTGTATCCAAGTCCCTATGAACTAACACAAAGCTACACATCGTTCGAGACACACAATGTCCACTAGAATAGGGTTTTAGTCCACATCGGGACTCGTGCTTAAGTCCCAGCCTCATACAAATGAAGGCGCACATCTTTTGAGATGTACTATGCGCACTAAATGGGGTCCTAGTCGACATCGGGACTCGTGTCTGAGTCCCTGTAACTACCAAACATAGGTCTTAACACACAGATGATCATTATTGTCATTGGTTGCAAGCCAACTAGGTCACACAAAAACATCACATGCAACAGTGCCCCAGGTCACACCTCCTAGTCGTCAATTAAAACATCACATTCCACAATTATAGGTGCCTAGGATTCACACTTCTCGGTCTTTCAAACATAAACAAACAGATTATACGTACAAGGAAATCACTAGATTATCACACGACACTTAAACAAAATTTAGCATGGCAAATCATCCATACTTAGTCAAAATTTAAACAATAAGTAACATGTATTAAAAAAACTAGCTTTTAGAAATAGTCAGATTTAATCCTCTGTAAAAATTTGCAAATAATTTTATTATTGAAATTTTTTTATACATAATTGAAGGAAATTTTATTATCTTTCCAACAAGGTAAAATACACCATAAAAAATCTATGAAAAAACAAATATTCTTCAAGGTAGTGAAATAGAGAGCACTCCAATATGGACGTAGTTCAAAGATTTCTTAATTTCTATCTCTTCCCAAATCCAAAAAGGCTTATACTTTTTACATTTTGAAGCTAACATCATCTGTTTTCAGTAAGGAAAAAATTCATCTTCTGTTGTTCTCGGAGAAATTTTAGTTTTAACACTTTTCCTAACCAAAAACTGTCTTTGCTGTAGCAACTATATTTCACTTGAACCTTTAGAAAACAAAGATGAAATTTATATTTTTTAAATTTACATGGATGAAAATAATGTTTTCTCTAGTTTCATAAGTAAACCTTTTGTTCATATGATAATGACAAAATCCAAAATTTACAAAACATTGAGCCTTGCCAAGCACTCCTTGTACAACAAGTCAGTTACCTTGCATCTCACAGATGGGACTCAAAATGACCTTATCTTGAAAACAATAGGAATACCCACAATAACCAAGAGGTGGGTGAATTGGTTTAAACTTGGTCTTTTAAAATTTATTTATAAAATCAGAGTTAAAGGATCTTATTCACTTTTAAACCAAGAATGCTTCTAATCAATCAAACCACTCAGCCCAAGAAATCAATTGCTTAAAACATGACTTGTTGAGTAATGATTATAATACTAAGAACAAATGATCAAGATCACTAGTAGAGATTGAGGAATAGAAAATTAACACAAGAATTTATACTGGTTCACTTCTCAAGAGAAGCTACATCCAGTTTCTTCTAATCAACACTAGATTAGAGTTACACTATTATAAATTTCAGTTCTTACAAGCTTTACAATAATCATCCTTTATTAAACCTAGATAAAGATTAGAAATCTAAAATCCTATTAGACTCCTAGTGATCAAGAATCAGAGAGCACTACTCTGTTCTCCCCCTAGAGAACCCTACTCTAGCACAAGCTTCAAAGAACTCTTTACAATAGCTTCAAATAACCAAAAATACAAAAACAAATTTACAACCAAAGATAATGGAGAGAAACAACCTGATGATCCAATGGATGTGAATGCATGTGGTTTACCAATCAGAGTTGAATTGCAAAAATAGATTTCAAAACATGCTCTCCAAAACTTCTTTGAAAACTCTTGCCCAAGAAATCATTCAATACCTATGAAGATTAAAGAGTAGGACAAGAACTTAGTTAACCCAGAAAATCACTTTCTAACTTTGAGAAGGCTTGTGTATATTCAGAAAATTTGAACTGTTCAAGATAGAAAACCAGCCAAGCCTTCATTCTATTTATAATAGCTTCTTGTAACAAACTGTAATCGATTACAACACGCCAAATAATAGATTAAAATAGTTTATGTAATCGATTAAATTGTCATATAATCGATTAAAGTGTTCATAGCTCATCCTGGGTTTTTACAATGAACAGAATAATTGATTAAATCGAGTTGTAATCGATTAAAGCAGTAAAGTTCATTGTGGAAACAAGCTTGTGTAATCGATTACAATTTGTGGTAATTGATTAAAGCAGTGACGCATGCTTTTGTGTTTACTATGTAATCGTTTACAAGAGTCATCGATTAATATGTTCTTCATGGTTTTTCCAGATTTAAAACGAAGCAAATAATCGATTAAAACACTGTGTAATTGATTAAAGCAATAAGATTTCATTTTTCCAAAAACATTAACCATGACTTATTGATTTCTTTTAAAAACATGAATAGCTTTGATACTTTAATGAAAACATGTAAGCATGTAAATGATTAAAGTGCATGCAATGCACGGATCAAAAGATTGGTCTCTCATATACTTAATTTGAATTACAATCTTTCAAGGCATGTGAAAAGCTCAAAACTTTCTTCTAAGGCCAAGCTTCATCTTCCTGTTGCTCCCCCTATATCCAATATATCTCTCAAGGGATTCAACACAAAGGTTTTTGAAAATTGTGTCTGGAGAATACCAAAACAAGTTTCATGAAAATTCAATGGTTATATTTTATTCTAGGATCGAAACCCCGAGACTGGTCTAGAGGATCAAACCTTCCAGCCAACCTCTCCCTTCTCATAGCCTAGTTTCACAAATCCAAACTTGTTTTTTAAATCTAACAAAAATTGGATAGAGTCCTTTGTTCTAGGAGCTCTTCCAAAGCACAAAAATGAAGAAAAACTAGAAGTATAACATGCATGCAAAGAGCAAAGATTTAAGCTTGGCAAAAACAGTGGAAAAAAATTGAAAACAAAAGAAAACTTTGATGCATGCAATGCATTGAATGATCAATACACCATGCTTTCCTCCTCCCAAAGGCAACCATGGGCAGCTGAGTTCATCAAAAAGGCCCCCTTACCATTGAGTTTCAGATCACAAAGAAAGAGAGGAGAGTGAGGTTGCAAGCCCTTAGCCTTGCACACAACAAAGCATCGCAAAAAAAGAGAGCAAAGTGAGGTTGGAAGCCCTTAGCCTTGCACACAACAAAGCACTTGTGCTGAAAAATTTGCAAAAAAATGTGTGTCTGTGTGTGTGTGTGTGTGTGTTTAATAAACTTAATTCTTAATAAGCTTCTTTATTTAAGTAACTTAGGAAATTCACAAGATCCAATCATTTACTTTTTTAAAAACAAAAGGATTTAATTGACTGCAAATTATCATACACAAAATAATTAAGGAATAAACATTTCACATAAAAGAACTTAGCACTATGATTTTTAACTAAATCACAATCTACAGTTAAACAAACACAAGCAATTACTCAAAAAGGACTAATCACACACACAAGCTTAGTTGAAATTTTTTAGGGTGTTATAGTATTCTAGCACCATATTTCCCAAATTAAAAATCCTGAATTGTGCAAGTCTAGTGAGCAACCCAACATGATCAAAATAAGAGAGATTAGTGATGAGATGGAGAAAAGAAATCCCTACATGCATTAGGGATGAAGTTAGAATCAATAATCTTTGATTAAAGTTTTTAATAAATTAATGATTTTAATTAATTTTATAATTAACTTAATAATTCTATTAATAACAATTAGTTAATAATAACAGGTAAACCAAAATCGTCAATTTGTAAAATTAAGAATGCATTACAATTAAAAATCAGGTAAATCGAAACCATGAATTTGAAAAACTAAGAATAAAATTATAATTTAGTCTTTGAATATCTTTAGAGGAGTTTACTATTATAGTGTTTTATAGACTGTTTAATTCAATACACTATTAGGTTAAATAATTTTATACTATTAACTAATAAAATAAGATAAGGTACTGTGTGGACTATATAAGATAATCTTACACTATCATAAATTACAAACTATCATGTAAGAAAAGTTTATCAACTTTTACATAATTATATTTAAAATTACTTAAATTACTTTATGCTGTCAATGCGTCACCAATTCACCATAAACATTGCCAGATAAGGAAGAAACAAACAAATGAATCTCCAAAATTTCCCAACAAACTCGAACCAAAGTCGATAAAATCAGAAACTAAATGGCTCTAACAAATTATAAAATTGAGGAAAGCAATAAGAAAACACATCTACGTATTAACAAATTTTGCATTGATGAGACAAAAATACGCGTCAACATAATTTATTCCACATTTGCTCCTATGAATTTCAGTACCGCCAACTTGACATGTTTCCCGGTAAAGTTTATGACACCGCCCACCCAATGCCACTTCCACTAGAACGGTGACCTATCAGAAGTAAATTTGAATACAACCAACCCCACGCCTTGTATATATAACACAAAGGAAACATGGGAATCAAATATGTGCCTAAACCTGTACAGGCTATCCACTAAAAGTTTATGCAACAGTAATAGAATAAGCTCCCCTGTCATGAGTAAAAGAAAAGACATGAGGGGACAGATCATGCTGAACATTTCATAATACATGGAGAGCCTGATTGCAAATATATCACAATACTACCACATTGTTATGGCACTATGATAAATATACAAAAGGGGCAGAAACCTCTGGCCATAGAAGCAACTTGCACTTTTACTTCAGATTGCTCCAGATATAAAGTTGTACAGTTGATGAAACCTTCAACACAACCATTATAATTAGGAGGATTTCTCTCCAATCATCTATCAACTTGGCACAGTCTCTGAGTTCACATGACCACTACTGCTCCCAGTATAACTGTTAAATCCAACCACAGGCACAGAGCGCTGAGCAAAATCTAGTAGTAATTTCCTCTGGTGGTCATTGGTGTGAGGAAGACTTGCTCGTAAGAGTTCAACAGGCATTTCCCTACTGATTGCTTTAGATGCATCTGATCCAATTACAGACACATTTGGCATCCCTTGTACAAGCAGTGATTGCATGATACTCTGGTATTTATTCATGCAATACATTGTGAGAAGGCCAAAAAATTCATCAAATGAGGCCTGCCAAAACGAATGATTACCTACATAGCTCCCAGCACCATGGGGATCAGTAAGAAGTTCAGTGGCCCTCTCAAGGACAGATACTAAAATACGGGAGGCACCGTCCCCAGCGGTGCTTCCAAGGGGACGTAGAGGAGGCTGCTCAGAGGAACAAACCACTGCTGCAAGACAAGCACCTAGGGCACCAAGATCCATTCCTTGGCCACACTGACAAACAACCTTAGCAAGGTCACTTGTAGTCTCTGCAGCTGCCAGATCAGAGGGCAGACCACCAAATAAGAGTCTCAAATGACGGAAAATGGCCATGCAGACTATCCGCATAAGCTCGCTACCAGGAACAAGTAACTGAAGATACTTTGCTAGGAGTTTACGCCCTTTGGCTATAGATACTAATCGTAAGAAAACAACATCATCCTTAGCCCCAAGCCCAACTTTGTGTCCATTCTTTCCCAGTGGGTCAACAAGTTGGAATGATGTGGCTAGTCCTTCCAAAAGGACCTTCCGTCTTTGTCTTAATTGAGTTCCACCATCTTGTAGATGATTACACTGTAGAAAACGATCAATATCCTCTACATCAAGAACAAGACATAGACCATCCTCAATTGTGACTCTGGCTGCAAACAGAGGCTCCTGCTCAAGGGCCTTCTCAGAAATATTTTGCTCAGAGATACCACTGTTTGACGGATCAACTTCAAAAAGAGCACAAGGCCGGCGAATATCCAGGAATGAAACCCTCCCTAAAGCATCCACCTGAAGAAAACCATGGGAGTCTGTATTGGAACGGGCTCGTGGAGGAAGTTCCTTTATTTGTGTTGGGCAAAACGAATTTTTCAACTTAGCCCCGGTTTTTTTAGAAAGACAAGCTTGGTGATAATAGTCATCAACATAGGGATCATTACAATGAGTCACAGCTAGCTGCATTCTAAGAATACTCTCAATTTCATCACTAGTCATATACTTGGACCTAAACTGTAATGAGCCACTTTCATTCTTCTGGCTACTTGCATCAGAACCCTGTTGAAAGAAACGATGACTCTGTTTAACCTTACGAGTTGATTTTGGTCTGGGTTCTCTAACATCAGCATGGCCAAGCATATGTTCATATTTGCTAACCATGGATGATCCAGAAGAAAGTTGAGGGTTAAATAAATGGGATTGGGAACCTGACATGTAGCCTCCTGATTGCTGAACAGGATGATGCAGTCTATGCTGCTGTTGCTGCAATTCGGTCAATAAATGAGGTGATAATGATCCACTATGATGGTGTAATTGTTGCTGCAACATATTACTGAGGAGGTTTGGATGATCTTCTGAATACAATCCTGATTGGTTGACCCAGGGATTCTGCATTCGATAATTTAGACAGGAGCTAGCAGTAAATTGGCGCACATTTCCACTAAAATGTGACTCATGTTTTGATCCACTCAACTGTAGAGCAGAATTGAACAAATGAAAACGATTTTGTGACAGCAAAGCCACATGATCTCCACCAGCATGAAAAGGAATCTTCAAATGACCTGTACTGTGATTTAGAGAAGGCTGTTGGGACCTACCACTAGGGGGAGGATAGGAAGTAAATGAAGATTTTGGTACCAAAATAGGTTCACTAGAAAAACGAGTAAGCTCCTGTCGCTTGTCAGGATATGATGATGTTCTATACAAGGGCTTTGATTCTTGTAAGTGGGCAAGGGAGGAATGTGGCTGTGATGACCATCTCTTTCCATCCTCAGTAGTTTCACTATCATTAAAATGCTGATCAAACCAGTTTGAAACAGGTTCACTAGAGAAATGTTGAAGTTGGTGTTGCAACTGCCGTTGCTGCTCAGGATATGAAGATGTTCTGTACAAGGGCCTTGAGTCATGTAACTGAGTTAGAGAAGAATGGGGATGTGATGACCATCTTTTTCCATCCTGAAAAACTTGCCCTTCACTGCCGTAAGCATGCTGATCAAACCAGTAGGGAATGTCATCCCTTTGTGACCATTCAGAAGCAGAGGAATCTGTAAAATATAGGATTAGAAATAATTCGGTCAATGGAAACAATGCATGGAGAGAAAAGGGGAATAGTACAGGCATAGAGCCAAAATACATATTTCACTCAGAAAGCTAGATATGCATCATTTCATACAAGTCAAAACAGCATGATGATATCAAATAAATTTCCATGAACCTGACTGGTGTATTGCTGTGTGTTTCTGATAGAAACTGGACCAGAAAGATATATGAAAGAGATGATCATTATTGCAAAAGAGAGCAATTACAGCAGTAACAAAGTGAATTCGAGGTTCACCACCCTCCTATTCCCATTTCTGAATTGATACCCTGCTATCAGCTACTAACCCCTTATTTATATCTCTCTCTCACCCATAGTTAGTTATAACTGCCTGCACTAACGAAACTAACTGCACTAACTGCTGTACTAACTGTTATTTACTAATTACACCTTCCTATTGTACACTTTTCCCCACCTCTACTCCTATCAGTTTCCTACAGCATTCTTAAAAAGCAAATGAATTTTACAGACACTAGAGCACAGCGGTAAAGTTGTGTCTTGGTGACCTGTTGGTCATGGGTTCGAATCCGGAACAGCCTCTTTGCATATGCAAGGGTAAGGTTGCGTACAATATCCCTACCCCTTACCTGCGCATAGCGTGGAGCCTCCGGGCAATGGGGTTACGTGGTTTTTTTTTTTAGAGACCTTGTGAATGATGGATAACCAAACCAGAGGCAAAATTCCTCGGATACATATTGCACCACTTTGTAACCTTCCCCTATCATTAGTGTGGTTACTACATGAGCCAAGAAAATGCCAACTGAATCTCAACCCAGTCAAGACCCAAAATTTCACAGGCCCCTTCTTTAGCAGATGAAACTTTCTCCACTTAAAAATCATTAAGTTAATAATAAGCTTGCAGCAGACACCAACACATTTGCACAGTAATAATTAATAAATCAATGCATATATACAACTTAATATTTCTTGAAATTATACAGCACAAGATCCCATAAAAAAAAATACTCTTGATAAGTGACAGCAGAAAGACAAAAACTACCACAACATATTTATGATTATCTAGAACATCATGTTCTCAAGCATCTGGTAACTTGTATCATCACTATAACCCAAAATTCTTTTGAATTACCAGTAAATTGAAAAGACTTGTAATAATTTTCAAATTTGTATACCAGGATGTGTGTCCCATAAAGATAAGACAGAAAATTGCCAAGGCAAAAACAAAAAAAATTACTATTTTACATGTTTTTACTTTGTACATTTCCAGTGATGAAACCCATCTTAAAATTATTTCAGTACTTCTGACTAACCTCTTTATGAGTTGCTGTCAATTTCTTCCCCTTTGTTGTGTAAAGCAGTATTGACATCAAGAAGTAGGACTAAGACAAACTTTCAAAAATATTATTAGAAAGGTTCTCACAAAGAAGGGTTCTAAGCGCATTGATTAAGGCACTTGTAAGGTGCATTTAATACACTATTCAATGCTAATTATTTAAAAAATGTATGAATGGGATTTTGTATTTATGAATAAATACTTTTCTAATAAAAACTCTTTTACTTGTTAAGAACCCTAGTTATCACCTTCCTATCAGAAAATAATGGTATAAAGTAACAAACATTTTCTTACTATGACGCCACAATATTAGAATTTACTATCACAATTTAAAGCCCCAAATAGATAATAACATGATATTTTCACACAATGAAATCCAATCCTAAGAACCTCATGTTAAAAATATGCAATAACAAAGTGATAAATACATATAAGTAACATCAATTAGCTGAATTTATTGCAATTGCTTACTCACTTTCTCTTGATCCACGTTCACCAATAACTCCTGGGCTTCTTGGTCCACTAACAGCCTTGTTCAACTGAAATAAATAAATAAAAAGCTCAATTTGCATAAAGCAGAATATATGACCATAAAGAGAATGACATTATTTTCAATACAATAAAACAGAATCATAAAATCAATCACTGATTGAATTCATGCAAGAGTGCACTGGAAAAGATTAAAAAACTAAGATTATGAATTATACACAAAATTTGTTAGTTGTCAAAACATTAAAATAAATCAGAAATGCCAAATAAAGTGTGCTAATCAGATTAACCTTTCCTTTCAACTCATTCATCTACTTTTCCTTCCTTTATGTTTCTTTTATTTCATAAATGAGATGACAGTATCATTGTCAATATTGCTGAACTTATGAACCAAAGGATAAAATACTAGAAAGGCTAAAAAGGGGGTCGGGGAGAGAGAGAAACATGCAAAGTCACACACTGCAGAAAAATTGGAAACACTAATATTATATTCATAAGCTGTTATTTCATTACTGCAACAAGAAACCTCCTTGATAAAGTATCAAAATAACTTTCAGCCTTTCACCAATAACGATCTCAGGAACTTAAGTTCCCGAAAGAGTAGCATCCCTATAGGAATCATATATCATAATTTTCTCCCAAATCCACTAAAGACACCAGTGAGGAGAGTAGATTGAATGAATTTTTTAGCTGTGAAATGGGGTAGACCAAGACATTGGAGGAAATTATTAAAAAGGATCTTGTGCTGAATAATATCTTTGAAGATTTAGTTTCTAACCAAACCCAATAACATCTTGTGATCCATGTAGTCAACTGATAGGATCCAAGATAAGCTGTTAGTGAATATTCTGTTTTAGTTAGTTATTAGTTTTACTAACTGTGGGGAGGGGTCAGCAATTATAAATAGGAGAAGGGTGGCTGAGGAAAGGGTAGCTTGTAAGCTGAGAGTATTAGGAGGGTGGTGAACCTCGAATTCACTATTGTAACTGCAGGAGGTTAATCTCCAAGAACAGCTATAAAGATTCATTCTTTTCATTCTTTCTTCTCTTAATCTGGTCCAGTTCCTATCATCAACCTTGCCTATTGAGATAAGGTTATTATTGATAACAAGTTTTATGATTGATCTACTCGTCTAAACATACCCAGTAGAGAAACATAGATAAGAGAGCAACAAGTATATACCCAAAAGGAAGAATATCGAGTGTGAGATATTCCACAGAATTTCACCTTCACATATCACATCCTTCTGAAATTAAGAAAACATACTAAGGGAAGGAAACTTCCATAGCATATCATTTCTAGAGAATTTGAAATAAATAGCATGATGTATATGAACACACTGGCCTGCCAATTACTTATACCAAATTCATTTTGATCTGCCAAGAAACTATAAATAAGGATTTACTGTGATGCCAAAAGCCCCAAAGATACAAAACTAGAAGTTAATCTCTTCCTTCACTCACTTGCCACCAGCTAGACCACTCACGATCTTTATCCCTTTCTCTGCTACTTCAACAAAGTTTGACAAGTAGGGATCAGTTATAGCAGTTTTATTTTTTATGGTTTTGTTAAAATTTTGAAGTTATGTTTAGGCCGGGAAAAAGGAGAAGAGGGAGACTGAAAAGGATATTGGGGGAAATCATCAAGGAAGATCTTAAACTTGATAATATTTCTGAAACTTTGGTTTTTAACTGTACCGAATGGTGTCGTGTGATCCATGTAGCCAACGTCACCTAGTGGGACAAGGCTTTGTTGCTGTTAAAATTTTGGAACTTTGCAATAGTTTATTTTTAAACACTCATACAGTTTGTGTAATTTACGGCATGATTATGGAAGAACTTGAGCCTAACAGCATCAAGGAACAAAAGAATGTACCTAGGAAGTACATCAGTCATCACATGGTCAACAAGCATTTATGCCTAATACGTATTAGAAATTTCAAGTAACAAATTAATTTGGAAATTAATATTAAAATTAAAAATAAAAGAAATAAAAATTGAATGACCAAATTTTTAAGATAATTTTTATGCATAACACAAGTCAACATCATCAACATCAACAGCACCTTTAACCCAAGTTAATTGGGGTCGGTGGTAGATGAACCCAATAATAAATACGAAGAAGTTGGAAAAAAAATGAATTGAATAAACAAATAGTTAATATTATTTATGTGCATAACCCAAGTAATAATGTCAGAATGTTAGAATTACTATAATTCAAATCAATATTAGTTTCTTTTCTTAATTAATTATTCAATTGAAATATATAAATAATACTTAAAAAAATTGTATATAATATATAGTAAACAAATATCTACAAGCTAGCATTAAAATAATGTTACTAATGTAAAATTGCCATATTTAGGTAGTGTTTGGCCCAAGCTTTGTGGCTTTTTTTCTCCTTTTCTCCTTAAAAGGAGAAGCTGGGCCAAACATAATTTTTTATAACATCTTAGATTTTAAGTACGCTTATTTTTTGTGAAAGAATCATACAAAAAAGGAGCTTTTTGAATAGCTCCTCAGAGGAGCTTCTAATAAGCTTTTCGGTAAGGCCTTCGATTCCGTTTAACGCCTTTTTCATGGATTTCTTTTTCTAATGTTTTGTATGATATCGTATGGTGTTTTTCCTTTTTTTTTAACCTGCATGCCACTATGCCTGATACAATTTACATCTACCAAAAATTTACTTGAACTAATTCTAACTATGTATCTGGCATTAAATTGCAAATAGATTTATTTTTAAAATTAATTTTGTTTTAACATTAAGTCTTGAATATTTGTATTTTATTGTTTTTATTTATTTTTTATAGTTACTATAATTTTATGCAAATTAAATTAATTTACATATTTCTTTCCATTTTATAAATATAATTTTTCACTTGATGAGATAACTAGTTTTAAATAAAATTAATTTTTTTACATTTTCACCAAACAACTATTTACTTAAAAAGTTTATTTTAAGCTAGAAAAAATGAAAGCTCACAAACAGCTTTTACTTTTATTTTTAAGTTCTTATTTTTAGCTTTAAATTAAAAGTAGCTCTTAAGTTAAATAAAAGTTGTGCCAAACAAACCCTTATATTAAATGTATTAGGTGTTGTGGTTCTATAGCTTGTCCACACTGGTATGGTCATCAATTTAAGCCTCAAAATTAACAATATTTTTCATTTATCAAATGTTGGATGTCATGTTAATTTGGGAACCGCATGATATAATAAAATTATATCATTTCTATTTCTAAAATTAGAAAAAGAAATGATATCATAAACTTTATAAAAAAAAGACTATTTCAAAATAAAACAATAAAAAACCTCAAAATAGAATTAGAAAATATAATTAAAAATATAACATTTAAAAATAGGCTTAAATATAAAATAATAAATTAAAATAATCAAAAGAATTAAAAAAAATAGTTTTTAAAATATAATTTTTTAGACAAAAATATATAAAATATAAAATTAAATAATCAAAATTAACAATAACATAATTAAAAATAAAAAATAACTTTTTATAAATAAAAAATCAAATAATCATAATTAAAAATGATAAAATATGAGAGAACAGAGGAAAGTTGAGTGAAAATCGTGTCAAAGTACATTGTAGATACATGTTTATATTGGTTAATTACATTAATTTATTTTACAATAGAGGATATTTTGTTTCCTCTAAATCAAATATTATGTTCCTATAAACCTCTATTATTATTAATAGAATTAGAATATTAATTATGATTTTCAACACTCCTCCTCAAGCTTAAGCTTACTAAGCTTTAGCTTGTTACAAGCAAATAATTTATTCCAAATATAGAGCTCCGCCAAAAACAATAGTAGTTTGAAAAGCAACTCAGGGATGTTGGAGAAGTAGGAGAAAGTTGCTAAAAAGAATATATTTGCCAGGTAGTTGGAATGACCATCAATGCGAAAGAAAATACATGGCAAGCAAAGCATGGAAGCTTCAAACCAATAATAATATAGGAGACCCAAATTATTTAAATTGAAGGTGAGACCAATGCATCTTGGACAAAGTCATCAAGACTAGTGCACATGGGACATAGACAAGGCTAGTGCATCTTGGAAAAAAAAAAGAGCCAAAGCATCTAGGACAAAGTGAGGCCAAGCCATTGTCAAGGAAGACAGGAACCAAAAATGCAAACTAAACAACACGTAAAAGAGTGCAAAAAATAAGGCTCGAGAAACAAAACAGTCTTCGAATGGTCCAAAACCAACTAAGCTTTGTGTGCTTCAGTCCGGTGAGCCTAAACAATGACCAAAGAGGTGAACAGACATGTTGGTGAAGCACCGACAGGAGGAGCTGTTTGGCGTGGCAAAGAATCAACAAGTGAGAAAGAGTCTAATGTATACACTGGTATGAATGGGTAGATCGACAACAAGTGATCCAGATGCAGTTGATGATCGCTGAAAAAGTCACCGAAGTTGTGTTAGTGATCGAAGATAACAGAAAAAGATGTCGAAAAATTCACTAGAATGCGACAACAGGTCACCAGTAGAAGGGTCAACCGAGGATAAGGCCCTTAGTGAGGCACAATTTTCATGATACAATCTTAGATGTGGGATCCGCACAACACCCTCCCCCCCCAACACTGAGTAGAAATCTCGAACGTGAAGTTTGCAAGATTGGACATCTATGGGTGGTCCCTTAGCGGCCAAAATCGGGCTATGAGCCTAACTCAACCCTACAAATCGACTTGTAAGGTGACGTTTGCACCTCACTTATAGACTATATTTTGACATATCACTAATCGATATGAGATCTCCAACAAAAAAAATATAGAATCTTTTGTTACTGATACTTAGAAGGCACTAAATTCTTTTGATAACGAGACAAATGAACAATACAATGAAGGATGTGAAGAGGTGCTTAGACCCAAAACTTAGAATCAAGTGGGAGTGAGGTTGGGGCTTAGACAATGGTGTGCTATAGTGATCAGAGCTACTACACATGTCAGACGAGTGCAAAAACAAGGGCCAAAAAGGTTAGGGCTTGGACACAAAGGTGGAAAGGCGAATCCCAGGAACAACCGCAAATGGCCGAGATTAGCAGCGCTACAACCACAACAAAAGTTTCACTCCACTGCGGCAAGCCATATCAGGATGCCACGACACAACGATGGTAAGAATAGTGTGAACATTTTAAAACTACAATTTACAAAGATTATAATCACTCTCAAAAGGACAAGCCCTAGCACAGCAGTAAAGTTGTGCCTTGATGACTTGTTGGCCATGGTTCAAATCCGGAAACAATCTCTTTGCATATGCAAGGATAAGGCTGCGTACAATATCTCTCCCCCTTATCTTCACATAGCGAGGAGCCTCTGGGTAATGGGATACGTAGTTTTTGTTTAATCACTCTCAAATGAGAAAACAGATATAGAACACGACAGAACTAGAAGGATCTACAAACCTCCAGAACCAAGGCCCCAAAACTCGCTTGATGGATGGATGTCTTTTCCCCTACCTTTCCCTCCCATCTTTGCTTCCAACCATTTCACTCTTATGCCATTTTTCCAACCCGCCATTGTGCCCTTAAACTATGGAGCACTTTTTGTTGGTTTTGTATATAGGTTATTAAAGAAATTAAGGGTTTTAAAGCTTGAAGGAAATGTGTTGAGTGCACAATAAACTAAATCAGAATAATAATAGTAATAAAAATATCAAAACTATTTAAAGCATAATAACATGATAAATTAAACAATAATAGTGCCAAAAATATAATAAACTAAACAATAATAGTTAAAAAATGTAATATACTGCTTAAAATACAATAAATTAAATAATAGTAGTAGTAGTAATAAGAAAAATTCAAAATAGTGTTTATCCCACTCTAGCAGTTTTTGAGCCGGGCACTAAGCTCCGCTATCCAGGATTTAAAACAGTGATATTTACATAGTATACATTATATAAAATTGTATCCAAAGTTTCAGAATAGCATCCCACTATGCATGCCAATATCCAGGATTGCTAACACTGGTTTATGTCCTTCTGGTTTTCAGTATTTAAAGGAGCTGCTCCTGTGATTGGGCAGCGTTCCTGTCTTAACTATATTTTTCACTATAAAAAAAAGTAAAAAAGCATCTATCTATTTAACTATAGAGTTGCTCCAATAATTGGACAACTTTGCCATCAAACTTTATCTATCTCGCTATTTATATCAAAGCAACCACTCGTTCATCTATCTAAAAATCCCCAGGCATCCAGAGAAAGCATTATATGTCAGTTTCAAAATCTTACCTTTAAAAAAGTGGTAGTGAGATCATCAATATCGGACAGAGATCTTACATCCACTGCCTGCAATGTAGAAATCACAGTTAGTAGAAATAATAATAGCAAAATAGTAATTAGGAAAATTGTATATTTGTTTTCAGTATATTCACTATGAAAATATAAAATCAGTGGTGTAGTTGAAGCTGAACCATATGGTGTTCAGCATATGACTCTCTTTTCTACTCTCAACAGTCTTCAATATTATGTCTTTAGAACAACATCAACAAATGAAACAGGCATTGTATCACCAAAATTTATTAGAAAAATATCATATTCTTTTTATTTCCTTTTTCCAGGACTCTACTTCTATTAAACATGACGGCAATTGAAACTCTACCATCTGCAAAAAAAGATAAACAATTTAAGAGTTAAGGGGGGAAAAGCTAGCAGCTAACCACCAAAAAATAATCTTTTTGGTTAACCACAGAAAAGCGTGAGTGAAATAAAATGAACCACTTGATGAAATGAGAAATAAGAAAATAACACAAGCTGCAGTTAAACTAAATGCATAAGATAAAATGCTTCTACTTTAAAGCATGGTAGCCGCATAAAATTTAAAATTTAGCAAAAATGACACAAGACTGAAAAATAACCTCTTCTTTATTGAGTAAGAAATCTTCCTCCTTGAACTCAACAGCAGGCATAGCCATAGCCTTATAGTCATCTTCATCTTCTAACCCCCTCAACTCAACTTCCTCAGCAACATCTTTACCAAAGAATGCATATTGTGACGCATCAAATACACCTTCTGCATAACAAAAGAAAACCGAATCAGAGACATTTCAGCAGCTTCATACAACCATTTTATTAACATATAAAATACAGTTTGTACATCTACAAGGGAATCAAAATTTGTCAGCACCATGGCCCACCAAGAAAGACAAACTAACCACAAAATAATAAAACAAAACTATTGATCATGATAGGTCACAAGATTTCATTACACATACAAAAAATGGCCTAACAATTGTAATTGTAATATTGTGATATCTTGAAAAATAAGCAAACCCAACAAGTCATTTACCCGAGAATAGAACATTGATTGAGAAGGAATATTTGCAATCTTCTTAGCAGTTATATATCGAACACACACTAATATACACTACGTCTACCTACTAAAGCAACCAAGAACAGCATAAACCCAAATATAACAATAAAAATTCACAAAAGAATTTCAATTCAGACTTTACAATAGTCAGGGAAAACTTTTCAAAATTAACAAAACACTAAACCTTAGCTCGGACCTTACAAAAACTCATTCTGTTGCTGTGAACTAGAGGTACTAAAAACAACAGAACTTGAAACGCAGAGCAAGTAATTTAATTTCCCCGTCTTTTTTTCGTGATCAAACTCCTGTGCAAGACTAGATCTCCATGCACAAGCTGAATCAAAGAACGCGGACCAAGAAAGAAACGATTGTAGTTACCATACAAGAAAAAGCGCCAAAAGAATCTCGTAAGAAAATAATAACAACGCAGGGAAAGTGGAATCAAAAACAAAATAAAATAAAATAAAATAGTGAAAAAGAAACGAACCTTTGGAAGCGTGTCCGAATTGTTTGTGATCTTCAGTGTTCGGAGCAGCGGCACCAAACTCATCCATGAAGAAAGAGAGAAACGCGAACAATGAAGAAGGGAACTTGAACGAGCTTTGCGTAGTAGTGTGTGCGGAATTGCACAGAGATTAGGTCATGGCGGAGATAAAAGATGGAATGGGTTTGGATTGAGAGAGAAGAGGAGAAGAACCCTGTGTGTAAGGAGAAGAACCCTACCTAGTTTTTTAATTTAACCGAGGGAACATCTTTGGTGTATTTGTTCGGGTGTTTTTTGGGAAGGAAATCAGACCAAAATAAACGATTTTTTATTTAAATTTACATAAATAAAATAAAATAAATTACCCGTGTCTGCCAAGTTTTCACTTATTACACTCAACAATACCCCTACATCTGTGGCCCTACCAAGAAATCTCATAATTTTATTTTTGTATGACTTTGCGTATCTTTTCCCACTACTCGCACCCCTTGAATTTTATGTGAATTGCACCTAATAATCCTTTGATTTATTTTTTGGTTTTAGTCTTTAGTATTAAGTAACAATATTAATTAATTGTGTAATAGTTACATTGGCATCTCATTAATTTTTTAGATCATCAAAGAGTCTAACAAAATAACCAAGTGGAATTGTTTTTAATCGTTTATAAACTTATTTGAAGTTATCAACTATTTTAAATTGATGAGAAATTAAAAAACATGATTTACCTAAAAATTAACACGGTGCTAGTATAGCTATTACATCATCAATTAAACATTTTTGCTTAATAACAAGAACTAAAACAAAAAAAAGAGAGCAAATTATATTAGCACTTGATGAGGTTTTACAAATTTCACACAATATTCCTCCTTGTTTGATTTAAATATTTAATATTTACAACAATTTCCATTACAGAGGGTATGAATGTAATATATAACAAGATGTCAGTGTAGTGTTTTTAAATATTAAGAGCGTTAGTAAAATAAATAAGTGGCGTTAGTGTAATATTTTCAAACATTAAGCAAGTTAGTGTGGGGATAAAAAAATAGTGGTATTGTGTGTAATTCAAGAAAAAACTCAAGGATGCAAATGTAATTTGCTAAAAATAACGAAGAAGTATCTGATGCAATTTGTAACATCCCAAACAAAATACAAACACTTGATCTAGAGTGACAGATTACGCTTTACACTTGAATGCTCGTAGACTATCTCCTTACCTAAGGAACATAAACACTAAACTAATGAGACACGGTCTAAGTGAGTGCTAAACATACAACATTTCACTTATATGCTTCATAAATGTATCATAATTGTCAAAAATTACTAGAACATTTATATGAACATAAATATAACTTGAACATTTTTCTTGGCATGCTGAACATTAATCATTTGTCCTTTGTCATATTGCAATAAAGTATTGAACTCAAACTTTCAAGGAGTGTCCCCGTTGTCCTTATGTCATGACCTCGTACTTATATCTCCCTCCAGTCTAAGGGACCGTTTACCACCAAAGAAGGCACCTTAAGTCTTTTTCATGCTTTAATTCTTACTTAAAAGCTTTTGTCTTCCTAGAGTCCAAAGGGTTACTTTCCCCATTTCCTCAATGAATACCTTTAAACATTGATGTGTTTATGCTTTTAAATAATCTTAATCAATCAATGAAAACATATAACATAAGTTAAATGAATAGGAAATGAGTTACACATGCTATGTTGTTCCAGGAGTATCTCGCTTAGTGAACAAAACCATGTCGCTTAATGCCCCTAAAAGGAACTTAGCAACTAAGTATAGGGGTCTTTGACTTATTTTGTGACCTTTTTTTCGCTTAGCAAGGAGAGTTCTCTCTTAGCTAATCAAATTTTCATATTACATGCTTGCCAAACAATATATGTTCTTTGACTACTCATCTAGTGAGATCTTTTGTCTCAACTTTATTTGAGTTTTGTCACAAAAGCTTCCCCCTTTTCACTTTCAATTTGTCAAAATACACATAATTTCTTACTTTTCGTGGAGGATTAGATCCATTAACTAGAGGTCTATGGTAGACCAATATTATACACCATTTAGCTATTGCAATTCTTTTCTTGATAGCAGGTCACATGTAAATGACCAACTGGGGTAGTAGCATAATTCTGCAGATCGTGATTTTTGCTCGATCTATTTGCAATAGGCCATTCTTGTCCACCCAGCCACTCTAAAGCACCAAAACTGATTAAAAAAAGACAAATCTACATGCTTCTAATCATCAAACCAACATCTTAAAATTCACAATTCATGCAAATCTTTGGAAAATCCCAATTTTCATATTGTTAGGGTTCAAGACCCAAACTTCCTAAATTCACCATCAATCTTCAACAATCATAAGATGAACAAGAAGGAAGAGGTTAGGAAACATTCACCAAGGGTTCCTAGAGCAACAAGGATTAGTAGGGGAGTGTGGGTTTTATTGTCCTTTTTCCTCTAGCCTTCCTTCCCTCTTCCTTTTCTTTTTCTTTTCTTTTCTCCATTTTCCTCTCTTCTAAAGTCTAATGTGTGTGTATTGTAACACCTCAACTTACCATCTTATTATTATTGAGTTTTAATGAAAATTCTTTTCAACTTACTTAAGAGTATTTAGTTGAATATAACAAAATTTTGCCAATAACTGAGATTCCAAGAAAATTTCATAACTGAGGAATATTTATAATCTTGAAGTAACATATAATAAGATTACAAACCAACACTGGTTCTATTACATATTACAAATAACTGGAATACTCTATAACAAAAGAAATACATCTTCAAACAACACATCTTCAAACAAAATCCTCTTCTTGTAGACAGTTAGTAGTCTCTCTTTGATGTTCATCTGCTCGCCTGAATAAAATCGAGGTCATAGCAGGTGTCAACCACAGACACAAAACATAAGGTAAGTTTATGATAAACATAATTTAAGCAACAGATCATATTTAATATGCAGATATCCATAACAACATCCTCAAAATGCATTTATAATTTTATATGATGCATGATTCTCTTAAACTCTTATCATTTGCATGATTTTCTTAATTTCTTATATATTTAATATGCAGATATCCATAACAACATCCTCAAAATGCAGTTATAATTTTATATGATGCATGATTCTCTTAAACTCTTATCATTTGCATGATTCTCTTAATTTCTTATCATGTGCATGATTCTCTTAAACTCTTATCATGTGCATGATTCTCTTAAACTCTTATCATGTGGTACCAACAGTCAAGATAACCCCATCCCAGTGGCACAGAACTGAAATGATCAGTCAGGGTACCACAGTGTTGCAACAGGATTCTCACCCACACTTCATGTGATCATCATGGGTGGCGTGATTTCCCCACTGTCGAGTCACCCCCCAGCTCAGACCTCTCTTGTCTGAACGCTCGAACTCAGTTCCTGCAGCTATCTGACACACCTCCTCTCTGAGGCACACCTCCACTCTGAGGCAACTGTTATGAGACACATCATCATGTAGTATCAATTGTCAAGATAGCCCCATCCCAGTGGTCCTACTATCTGACATAACTCCTCTCCGAGGTAAAGTGTCAAGATAGCCCCATCCCAGTGGTCTAACTATCTGACATACCTCCTCCCTGAGGCAACTCTTGGGATACACATGAGATGGTTTCATTTATGCATGACTCATTCATTTCATCAACTCATATGTATTTTCTCATCAATCTCCAATCATTATTTCACATAACTTACTCAGAAATTTAATATAATATCAAGTACAAAACTCAATTTGTTACTCATGTACAAAACTCAGCATATCATTCATGTACAGAGATTCATAGAAACACTCAGCAACACATGAACTTCATTCAAGTACTCAAACACTCAAATCCAATAATTTTTCAGATACCAATCATATTTCACAGAACTTCAAACACTTATTCAAACACAAATAACACTTAAACTATCTTTATCATAAATCTTCCCCATACATACTTATTTAAACACAAGTAATACTTAAATTATCTTTACCATAAAACTTCCTCATACGTACCTTATATCCTCTTAAGAAGTTTGTTTATTTCTTCCTACAAAGCTTGACAACCTCTTCCTAAGGATGCTTAATCTTCTACATGTGATCTTCAAGGAGAAGTGGAGTCTTCTTCTCACTTGATTTAGGCTTTAATAAGGAAAGAATGAAAGTGAAATGAAAGAGATGAGAGGAGGGTGTTTCACGTGAGATATATAGGGATGAAAGACTTGAAGAATGACTTCCACTTAAAGCCCTCCTCCCTTTATATAGTAGTTGGAAAATAATTTAATATTTGCAAAAATCTCCTAAGTCATGATGCTTCCATTACAAGTGTCCCTACACTTGTCATGACTTTTACAAGTGTCCCTCCACTTGTCTTCATCATAAGGCTTTTCTTTACAAGTGTCCTACCACTTGTCATGTGTCATGATGCTTCTTCCTTCTTTCTTCAAAGTGTCCCTCCACTTGGCAAATCATGAAGCTTCTCCATGATTCTCCATGCTTCACGTGAATACTAGAGAAAGGAAGAGAAATTTTACTTCATTTTCATGTTATCTTGTATCCATATCCTTCAAGGCATGACACCTTGCTTCCAAGTGTCCTTCTTCTTGGCATATTCATGAATTTTCTCTATTCTTCTAGCCTATTCACGTGATCTACCAAAGGAAGCAAGAGAATATTTTTCTTCTCCACATGTATTTCAAAGTTATGATAGCTTCTTATTTCTACATCAATGGTGGCTTACAAGTGGCTAGATATTTCTTAAGCCTTCATAATTGCATCTTATCATTTTAATTTATGAACCTTAGGATATTTTTCTACTTATCATGTTTTCATTTCCTTAAAGAGAAGAAAATTGTGTGGTTCCCCTTGTGTCCACATGTCACCTTTTATCAAGAAGAATAGTCTAGTTTCATCTTTACTTCACACTTGGCATTCCTTAAGAGGAAGTAAAGTTCAACTTCACTTTGTCTTTCCACATGGCATTTACTAGAAGGAAGTAGAGTTTGATTTGAACTCTTCTACCTAAAGGATAATATTAAATAATAGAACTCCAGAGATTTCCAGAAACTGACTTCAGTTACAATATAGATAGCTCACAAGCAGTCTACACAGAGTGCTACACAATCCTTACATACAAGACTGCTCTTATCTTAATTCTTATTGGTCCATTTCTACTTCTGTCCATCAAAATTACTAAACCATTTTATTAACCAAGTCTGTACATCCTACAAATAAGGGAAAATTCTCCAGATTCTACTTATTATTTTTCTATATTTTTCTGCCACCTCAATCTTCCTAAATAACATTTCAAAGTTATTATCGTATAAAATTCATAGAAATTCTATTCTAAGGTTTTCTGTCATAAAGTACTATGTTAATCTGCCATCCAAGAGTATTCTGTAATTTCACCAAGTTTTCACAAAGTATCTAAGGGTATATTGGTATTTTTAGCCTCAAGGGTACTATGGTAATTTGTCATTTATCCTAGGGGTATAATTGTAATTTCCACTATAAAATATCTCCAAAAATATCCAAGGGCATTATCGTCATTTTCACCTCAAGGGTATTTCTGTAATTTCTGCTTCAAGGGAAGGGTAATATGGTCATTTCTCTTCAAATATTTTTGTAATATCTCTAATTAATATTTCACCCAAATTTAAATGTAGACCATCAAATCTCTCATAATCTAATACTTACATCAATAATTATGCAAGAATAATTCATATAATATTTTGACCATAGTTATTGAAATTTTAGGGTGTTACATGTATGTGTGTCTTGTGTGGAAGGGAAGGCTTTTGGACTCCTAAGGGTGGTTTGGGCTTCCATGGGCCTTAGGAGCCCATATCTCACTAATCCACAACAAAACTAATAATTACTAATAAAAATGCATATCACCCACACTAAGCAACTTAAATAAATTATTAAGCAAGGAAAAACATTTATTTCTATTCTATTACCATTATTAATGTAAATAATAATTTTTTGCAGGGTGTTACAATGATCTATATTACCAAACCTCTTTTCAAAGGAAATCTTAACCCGTAAAAAAGGTCTACAAAGACATTTGCATTCATCAATGATTTCATCAAAATATATATAGAGAAGATTTGACTATTTTCCCTTGGTCTTGTAAGCAATTTGTTTCCACAGTGATGTTAGAAAAGGAGAGGCCACTTATAAACTTCCATTATAACATTGTTGTGGTCTCCCACACAATACAATATCCATATTGTGCATCTCTACACCTTCTTCATCTTTCACAACATATGACCCTTCAATCATAATAAATGGCTTAACGTAGACCTTCATTTTCTTGCCTTACTTTGATTATGATTTCATTCAAACACACCTTCACTAAAAACCTTCTTCCTCTCCCTCATCAAATACACCTTCATTGTCTTGCCTTACTTTTTGATACATCAAGTTTTTTAAAAAAATTCAAATTGAAAAAAGATAGATCGACACCCATGCTTTTCTTTATTTATTGAACACTCATAATGTTATTTAATATCTAATAAGAGAAAGAAAAAAGAAATATAGATATTATAGGTGATATGATGTAATAGAAAGAAAAAAGAAATAAAGGAAAATGATAAGTGTTGATGGTAGGAGTGTTCGTGGTGCAGTTTGGTGCGCTTTTGGCTTAAAATTAGTCTGATCCAAACAATAAAATTAAATGTGGTGCAATTTGGTTTAATTTAAATTATTTATGAAATCCAAACTAAACCAAACCAATCTTTTGTGGTTTAGTTCGGTTCGATTTTTGCGATTTGAAAATTCTGCTAATAAGTATTAAAAAAAAGCTAAAAAAGTTTGTTATTAATTGGACAAAACTTGAATAATAATTAGTTCAACAATCAATGGTATAAATGGACAACAAAAAATTTAACAATTGAACTTAAAGTAAAATAGTAATTGTTTTCAAGTTAAATAATACTTGAATAATAACAATTCAACTCAAATAATAATCATTCAATTTAACTAGGTCGATTCATCAATTTGGTTTGATTTTCGTGTGTCAAACTACAAACCGAACCACACGGTTTGAAAAATGAAAAAACCAAACCAAAACAATGAACATCGATTTTCTTGTGGTTTTCAATTTTTTTGGTCGATTTTTTAGTTTTATGCTTAGTTTGGTTCGATTCTGAACATCCCTAGTTGATGGGGGTGTTTAAAATTATGGGATGTTCACTACTCTTTCAAATTTTGGAATACGCTTATGAAGAATTTAATAAATGAGAAATTCTTTTGTGGCAAAAACCCAACACATCATTCTTAGACACAAACAATTGAAAAATTTACAAGTAATTAATGAAAATAAAAAATAATGTAAAACACAAAATAAAATTAAATAATCTTAAAAAAAACCCACAAATACACATTTTCCTCTATCTTTTCAAACAAACCAAGTAACAAATCTTCCTGTTATCTCCATGGCTGCCCATCACAAGATTTTATGCCACAAAAAGAGGATCAGAAGGCAATGATCTCTTCTTGGAATGGGGCATTAGAATAAGCACTAAAAAAATTAAAAGGAAATTACATACAAATAGTTAATCCATTGTTGAAAGCTAGGTTTGCAATAGCGTCTACAAAATTGCAACGATCTATTACAAGACCTCTTTACAAATTCATCAAAATATAGAACAGAAGATTTGACTATTTCCCCTTGGTTCTGTAAGCAATTTGTTTCCACAGTGATGTTAGAAAAGGAGAGCTCACGTGCCGCTTTATCTTAAATCACCATTGTGGTCTCCCACAATATAAAATACCCATACATGTGTGACTGTGTACCTTTATCATCTTTCACAGCATATGACCGTTCAATCATAATAAATGACTTAACGTACACCTTCATTTTCTTGCATTACTCTAATTTTGATTTCACTCTTACCCACCCTCACTAAAAACCTTCTTCCTCTCCATAACCTCTCAACATTATATTTAATTAGCTATCTTGTGCCAAACTTAAAGCCCATTTCAGGACATGCATAAAGATTTTTCCAGCTTTGGTTGATAACATTTTTTAAGGTGCTTGGTAGCTATTGCCATTATATCATAGTTATGGTCTTTACACACAACACCCATAACCCATGTTTGTGTATTTCCTGCTTTCAATGAAACTTTTTATTAATCTTAACGTATACCTTCATTTTCTAGCAAAGGTCTCATCTTTGATGGTTGTTGCCACACATGGCATAAGACCTAAAGCCCTCTATCCATAAGAACAAAATAACTTCTATCGGTGTCATCTCTTACTAATAAATATTTTTTGAAATAGTGTTAGTTGTGTAAAAAAATTAATATAAGTTGTGTAAAAAATATATTTGATTATCTCATTAAACCATTTCACAATTCACACCATCTTTTCAATTCTCACTCATATTCACATCAAGAGTCGTACTTTGTCCTTGTTGTCAATGTAAATGATTTTAAGTGGATTCCCTCATAGGTGGAGGCCTGTGAATTTGAATGATACATAGTTAGTATATGTATTAGAAAATTGAATGCTTTTACAAAAAAAAAATTAAAGTTCTTATCTTCTTTTTTGATTCATCAAGTATTTTAAACAATTTTCAAATTGGAAAAGGATAGATAGATAGACACATGCTATTTTTTACTAAACCCTCAAAATGCTATTTTATATCTAATAAGAGAAAGAAAAAAAGAAATTATAGGCAATATGATATAATATAAAAAATAAATAAAGATAAATGGTAAGGATTGATGAGGTGTTTGAAAAACACAATGAACACACTTCAAATTAACCAAGAGGGGGTGAATTGGTTAAAACAGATATTTAAAATTTTCTAAAATAATTTGCGGAATTAAAATGAGGATCGTATCACTCAATCACCTTTAATCAAAATCAGAAATTTCCTTTCAATCAAGAAACACCTTGTAATGCATGTAATGACAGAATTACTTCTTGTTGATTATAATTTGATCATCCAAATAAAAGCCATGAAAGATATTCAGATTTAGAACAAAAACATAGCAATTTTTACTGGTTTACCTCACTAACATGGAGGCTACATCTAGGGGTGGAAACAGGCCAAACCAAGCTTGGTTAGGCCTGGCCTTGGCCTGATTTAAAAATATAAAGTTTGGCCTGACCTATTTACCTGTCATAGGCCTTTTTTTTAGGCTTGGCCTAGCCTATTTAAAAGTCTAATTTGGCCTACGAGCCTATTAAAAAGCCTATTTACAATAAATATTATATATAAAGAAAATCTAATGACTAGTGAAATTTTGAAAATTCACATAGTACTTTTAAAATTTAATATAAATACTTCCCTTTTAATTTGTGTGTGAAAAAAATAAGTTAAAATTAATTAGAGCACTTTAAGTATTCAACAAAAAATTATGAACAAAATAAATAAGCTAAATAAAATATCGTAAGTTTCATTTAATAATCTACTCATATATATATATATATATATATATATATATTAAAATAGGTCAGCCTGATATAACAGGCTTTTTTTAAAGCTTGAGCCTAGCCTTTTTATTTAAACAGGCTTTTCAAAAAGCTTTAGCCTAGTCTTTTTAATAAACAAGCCAGGTTAGGCCAGGCCTTAAACAGGCTAGGCCAAAGGCTCCTGATAGGCGGTCTGACCCATTTCCATCCCTAGCTACATCTAGTGTCTTCTAACCAACACTAGGTCAGAGTTTTCACTAAATCAAAAGAATTCTTTTACAAGCAATTACAAGTGATTATCTTTATCAATCCTAGATAAAGAATCTGAATTCTAAAACACTATTAGAAAATAAATCACAAAGATCCTGAGAACCCTACTCAGATCTTTATCCCTAGAGAACACTACTCTAGAAAGCTTGAAAAAATCTATTTGATATTCACAACAAAATTTGAAATTTCAGAAAATCTAAAAGAAAATCTAAAAGAAAGATTCAAGAGAGACACAACTTGTGATCCTTAATGATTGAATGAATGAACGAAGTTACCAATCAATCCAGGTTGAATAAATGCCAATGATCACAATCAACTCTATTGAAAAAAATCTTTATTTTTAACACATCATCTCTAAAAAATCAGAAATCATTTGATCTCACACAAGATGTGTTTCACTCAGAAAATCAGTATCTTGGACTTTAGAAAGCTTAGTAACCTTTGGGTCACTCTCGGATTTGAAAGTAATTCGTGTTCATAAAGTGCAGACCCATGAAGCTTTAAATAGAAAACTGATTTAACAGAATGTAATTGATTAAAACGTTAGAGTAATAGATTATTTTATCATCATTAATCGATTAATATACCAGATAATCGATTAATATGTTCTTGAGCTTTTTGAAAAATTTTCACGAATAGAATAATCGATTAATACGTGATGTAATCGATTAAAGAAATCATCAGGTATGTGAAAATAAGTTGTGGTAATCGATTACATAAGAACGGTAATTGATTAAAGCAGTCAAGCTCAAATATGAAATAAGCTTGTGTAATCGATTACTGTTTGTGGTAATCGATTAAAACAGTCATGCATATTTAATAATGAACTAAGGTAATCGATTACGATGTCATGGTAATCGATTAAGTCAGTGAGACATGCTTTTCATTTTGTACTAAGTAATCGATTACAAGAAGCCAGTAATCGATTAAATGTTCTTCATGATTTTTCCAGATTTAAGACAAAGCCTTTAATAGATTAAAATCATTGTGTAATCGATTAAAGCAGTGAGATTTTATTTTTCCAAAAACATAACCATGAGAACTTAGTTTCTTTTAAAATCATTGAATAACTTTAATACTTTAATGAAAACATGTATGCATGTTAATGAGAATGCAAATGCAATGCAAGGATCACAAGGTCATGTTCTTGAACCACTTAGACAAATTACAAATGCCTTCAAATTGATTAAGCATGTAAAAAGCTAAAACATCAAGCCAATTGCTTCAACCATGTTTTGATCTTCTTGCAACTCCCCCTACATCCAACAGTGTTTAAAATTATGGGATATTCACTACTCTTTCAAATTTTAGAATTATATATGTAATAACTAGTTTCATACCCATGCATACGCACAGGTAACATACTTATTGCACATTTTTTTGTTAATGGATAAATTATATAATATTTGATTAAAAATAATTTGTAAATTGAGACCATAGTAGTAAACATATGGGTTTTCAATATGATTAAATACAATATAAATTTGAGTATTAGAAAATGTGATATCATACGAAAGAGCATTAGTTATAGGAGGAGTTCAAATTTAACATATTACAATCCACAATTTAAGAATCATAAATAGTAGATAATTAACTGGGCATAAAGTGATTTAGAAATTATCATGTACGATGATTAGCATATGAAGATCCAATTTTACTTAGCATAGCATATTAAACTTGTCCCCCAAATTGATGGTAGCATTCAACCAATTTTACAAATATATATTTTTGTGCACTTACACAGTTTATTCCCCTTTTTTTCCACATATTTGAAATACATCAATTTATAAAATTAAATATTTTAATTAAGACAAATATTTGAAGTTAATCTGGTTCTCCAAAATAGTAGAAAGATTGAGAGTATTAAAGCAATATATATATATAGTCTAACATATATTTCTAATTTTGTTTAAAATATTTATAAAATTGTATGAAAATTTTATTAAGTACAAAAAATTAACTTTTGTTAAATTTATTTTATAATATTTTTCTTTATATATAATTTTTGAATAATTTAAAATGTAGAATTAATTTAATTAGATACAAAATATTGAAACCAACATTACTTAAATATAAGTATTATTTTAATCTCAAAAATAAAATTTATATTTTATTAATTAGCACCTATGTAAGATTTGTTTTTATAGGTATTTAATATTATTTTTTTATAATAAAAAATAATGTACTTTCATGCATTCGTACATGTCATTTCCATTTTCATATTGTTCGAAATATATATATTATTTATAAAATTAAATATTTTCATTGAGTGAAACAAAAGAATGGGAGAGAATATTTATATAGAAAACATATATTTAATTATAGTGTGATATATTTTTTCTTTAATTTACCATAATTAATTTAGTATTGAAATGATTAACAATTTGTGTATATGAAACAATTAAACATAAAGTCAATACATTATTTTGTAACAATAAATTATATATTTTTGAGTCATTAAATGCAACTATGTTAAATATTCATAGAAAAAGCTTTGTCTTTCATAATGGTGTCAAATAGAATTGTTTCCCGTGAATGATAATTGTGACTTAGTTCATAAAAAATTGAAACTAATTTAATTTATGATATTATTGAGTAAGTAATTTAAAACTTTTTTTCCATAAAAACATGTTTAATAAATTAATTTTAATATTTTATTATATTTTTATATTTTTTGTCCTCGGTCATAGATCATGGGTGAGTGCTCCAACCCATTAGGTCATTAATCCCACTTAAGGTGCATGATTATTGTTGACCCAAGAAAATTTTACATACGGAGGATCGAAGGCGACTTCTCTCACTTTAGATAGATATTAATCAACAAATTATTTTTAATATTTTTTGTCCTTGGTCAAAGACCACATGTAAGTGTCCCCAACCCACCAGGTCAGAGACTAATCCCGCTCGTGGTGCGTGACTATTGTTAGCCCAAGAAAATTTTACATACAGAGGATCGACATGATTTTTTCCACTTAAGTGTTAGACAAATATTAATCAAAAAATATAAATTGAACATGACTTCTTCTGCTAACAAATATAAATTTTCATGGAGTCACACAAGGCTATTTCTATTTCAAAACATGTTTGAAATATATATTTATAAAATTAAACATTTTTATTAAGACAAAAATTTATAGTTAGTCAAGTTCTCCAAAATAGTAGAAAGATTCAGAGAGCATTGAAGTAGGAGAAATATATTAAGAATGCCACATATATTTCTAATTTTATTAAAATATTAAAAAACTTTATGAAAAATTTATTAAGTGTAAAATTTTGAATAGAATTTAAACGTGAATTTCACTCTCTAGTAGAATATGAAATGATAAAATAATTCAATTAGTTTATAATATTATAGTGTATATACAATTTTTGAATAATTGAAAATGTAAAATTAATTTAATTAGATACAAAATATTGAAACTAATATTACTTAATATAAAATATTATTTTAATCTCCAAAATAAAAGTTATATTATTAATTAACACCTTTTTAACATTTGTTGTTATGGGTGTTTGATATTATTTTTGTTCTTTGAGAAAAAATGTACTTCCTACATTTATATGGATCATTCTCAAATTCACATTTTTTTGAAATACATATGATTATAAAATTATATTTTTTCTTAAGACAACCTGAAAGAATGAGAGAGCGATAAATAAAGAACATATATTTGATTATAGTGTTATATATATTTCTTATTTAATTTACCATATAGTTAGTTTAGTATTGAAATGATTTGGTAATATATTTATAAATGTAAACATTGTCTTTTGTAAATTTAAGTATTAGAAAATGTGATATTGTACGAAAGAATATTAGTCATGGAGTTGAAGTTTAATATATTACAATCCTCAATTTAAAAATCCAAAATAGTTGATAATTAACATAACATAATGTGATTTTTATAAATCATTATGCAAACAACGGTTAGTAGATGGATATTTAGTTTGACTTCACCAAATATACTAAACTTTGTCCTCCATTTGACAATAGTATTTAGCCAATTTGGTGGATATATAGATTTTTGTGTATCCGTATGGATTATTCTCATTTTGACACATGTTTGAAATACATCTATTTTTAAAATTTGAGGACGATTTCTCCTATTAATAGTGTTAAAAAAATATTAATCAATAAATATTAATTTATATTTAATTAATTATAAATAAAAAAGTGAAAAGAAAAATACACAGAAAAGCAAACATAAAAAACATAAAAAGCAAAAAAAGAAAAAAATGTAAAAGAAACAAAATTAATAAAAGAAAGAGGAAGAGTTGGAAGAGTGAGTTGACAGAAAAACACCCTACTTTATACATGTGCCAAAAACTAAGGCTATATATGTAATTTTACTAGCCTAAAAGTTTCACCGAGGACATAGTTCCAATATTGAAATCTTGCTAGCCTAAAGAGTTTATATATATATGGGAGGGGATCCACTTACTCCAATAGTAAGTTTAAAAACTTACTCCAAATCTGAACCCTTTATTTAAGTTTAAATGAATGACTAGGATTAAATAACTTAAGTTCCTCAAGTGACCTCTATTCTCATCACTTGCTAGGTGCTTCTCCGACTTCCCATTTTTGTCTCGTGCTAGTTCTTTTCGACTATCATACAAATTGTTTTGTCTGCCATGGTTGTTGCACCATTATTGTTGACTAATTTGATACTCTACCACCAGTTCATTACACTATCATAGCTTCCCCAGTCCACTATGAACATAACACATTCCATACTATCATCATTCGTAGTTACTTCTGTTCATAACTTCAAGCTCTATTTGTTACAATTTTTAAATTTGAAGTCTTAATGTATATGGGCTACTATGGGATGTCAATTTGATTGTTTTATTGTTGTGTTTTTGGTGCTCTATATAAGAATTCTAATGAATAACAAACTTTTTTCATTTGCACATGAACTATTTGTTATAAAACACAAATGTTCATTCATGATTATTTTCGTTGAACCAATTATAGCTTCTATGTGAAGGTTCTTGGTAAGTGTTAATTGCAAGAGACAATCTAGTTGCAAGGCTTTCTTTCTTTGTTAGTAATTACTAGAAACATGGTGACCTATATGACTTTCTATTCGTGACCAGGAAGAAATGAGAGAACAAAGTGAGAAATTTTGCATTTACCTGTCACTGCTGCATAGTCCATAACTTGGATAGCTTCCCAATGCTACAGATTTGGTATGGAGCTAGAAGATAGGGTGTTGGCTGTGATGGAAAGGCAAAGTTCAACTTACTCTTGGAGCAAGTGGATTCCCTCCACACACACACACACACACACACACACATATGTATGTATGCATATATGAAGAATGCTAATATTCACCTTAGTTAGTGCGTATTAGCATTCAACACCAAAAATTTTGAACTAAAAATCGATTTGTTCTTTTGTTTTCCAAATTTTAATTTAAGAATATTATCGTATTTTATCATTTAATTTAAAAAACAAAATAAAAATCATTTTTTGTTTTCTCTCTTATCTTTTTTCCATATTTCTCTCTTGTAAATGTGATTTTTTTTATTTTTTAAGTTGTATGATAAAGTAATATCATGTCCTTAAATTAAATTTTGAAAAACAAAAGAGTTCATGGTTTTTTAGTCCAATTTGTTTTATGTTGAATACTAATGCACACCAACTAGGGTGGATATTAGCATTCCTTTACAAATATAAATATATAGGGATGAAGTCAAGATATTATTTTAGGGGGGCTAATATAAAAAGATATGAGGACATATAAATTACACATGATTGATGTATCCAACAAAATTAACATATAACTAATTTTTGTAGTAAAAGAAATATATAATTGCATTGAGTATAAGAAAGATGCTAACCAATAAGTGCAATCATGGTTATCAAACTCTAGAGTGGACTTGTAAACTCTTAGGAGTTTAAGAGTGTACTTGGTCCACGCAGGTTAAATCGCAATCAAACTTGTTTTTTGGTAGACTTGGACCAAACTCTTGCAAACTTGCAACTCTAGGCCGAGTCACACGAGTTTACTTGGAAAAAGAATAGGCCTTTACGACGTCGTTTGGTGCAGTCAGGAAAAAAACCTAATACTTGTTTAGGGAATTAGGGTTGTCATTTCTAGATCCCTTTTGCTTCTTCATTTGTTCCTTTTTTGTCTCCCAATCTCTCCCAGTTCTTCAATACCTGAAACGACCCAAAAATATCACTATTCATGACAAGTTCAAGTTCGAGATCACAACGAGTTTGAGTTCGAGATCACAATGAGTTTGTCAATCCTCTGTTGTTGGTTGGTTTAATGGTTTTGTTGTTAAGGTCGAGCGCGAACATAAATTGTGTGAGCTTCTTGATAAGTCTGTATATTAAGTAATTGTTATTGTTAGTGCCATTATTAATTAATTTAGCAATAACATCACACAAGTTTCTTTGCTTCATAGTCATAGATCTTTTGCCTAACTAAACATTGAGCAATATATGAAGTGTTGAAGTAAGACATACGACTAAATAAATATAATTCCTATGAATTTTTTCTTTAATAATATATAGTATAATTCCTATCTTTTTATTATTCTTATTATAACTCTTCAAAGAAAAACATTTTGTATGATCTTGGTGGTTAGAAAAGAGATGTTATTATATCTCACTATATTTTGTTTTTGTTTCTTGTGTTCCATGTTTAGTATGTCTGGGAGTGGGACTTGATCAAATTCATCAGATGCCAATATAGGCACAACCATAACCACAAGTGCATTAGCCTCCTTAGGTTCAAGACCTAGAAGCAAAAATGCTCTGGGAAATAGGACTGATATTGGGTCGAAACATGGGACAAATGTTTTAGGGAATGGTAAAAAAGTTAAGTGTAACTATTGCTCAAAGATCCATAGTAAGGGAATTTTTTAGATTCAAGCATCATCTTGTTGGGACTAGATGGGATTTAGAACCTTGTCATTTGGTGCCAAAAGAAGTTAAGATGTTTATGATGAAAGTTGTTGTAGAGGCTGCTAATGCATCAGAGAAGAATATAAAATTGAAGAGTATTCATGAAGAAGGTATACATACTAAGGGGGTGGAGTCAAATACCACTCAAAGTGGAATAGAAGGGAAATTGATGTTTGCTTTTTAAAGAAGAGGAAAAGAAAAATTTGTACAACCTAGTGGTGAGGGAGTTCAAGCAACTTTAAATCAATTTTACAAAAAGGTGACAAAGATAAAGTTGATGATGAATGTGCTGAATTTTGGTACACAAGTGCCATTCCATTCGATGTTATTAAAAATCTAGCTTTTGCAAAATTTTGTGACATGGTTGCGAGATATGGGGTTGGCTATAAGGCTCCATCTTACCATGATATAAGAGAGAACTGGTTGCACAATTATGTATGATGGGTGGACAAATAAAAAAGCGTTCAATTTGTAACAGTCCAAAAGGGATTGATTTCTTTATTCATTGGATACCTTAGACATCTCAAAAATACCTCACAAAGTGTTGAAGATGTTGGATGATGTGGTGAATTTTGTTATAGAGGAGAATGTAGTCTAAGTGGTTACTGATAATGCTGCAAATTAAAAAGCAGTTGGAGAATTATTGATGTAGAAACGAGAACATTTGTATTGGACCCTATGTGTTGCTCTTTGCATTGATTTGATATTTGAAGATTTTGAGAAACATTTGAAGGTTCATCAAACTACTATATAGAAGGGAAGAAGGATCACCACCTACATTTATGGTAGAACAATATTGATTAGAATCATGAAGAAGTTCACAAATGGAAGAGACTTAATTAAGCCTGGTATGACTAGATTTGCCATGACTTATGTAACTTTAGTTTGTCTTCATAAATTGAAAACATCGTTGATGAGCATGTTTAGCTTTGAAAAGTGGAAAACAAGCAAGTTTGAAACTTCACAAGAGGGGAGAAAAGTACAGAATGTGGCTTTGGATAGTCAGTTTTGGAAGAATGTAACCATGTGCCTCAAAGTTGTTGCCACTCTTGTGGTGGTCCTTCGATTGATGGATTCAGATGTAAAACCTGCCATGGATTTTATATATGAGGAGATGGAAAGTGCAAAAGAGAAGATAAAATGCAACTTTAATAACATCAAGAAAAGATGAAATTTCTAAACTTTCTCACATTTAAAATTTACTTGTGTATTCTTTAACTATTTCTAATATAGCATATTTGATATCTATGTAGCTATAAGTCTGTTTGGAAAATTATTGATGAGAGGTGGGATCATCAACTTCATAGACCTTTGCATGCAACTACATATTATCTTAATCCTTATTTGCATTATGAACCTAGTTTTAGACATGATGACCCTCAGGTGAAAGAGGGGATGCACATGTGTATGAGAAGATTGGTCAAGGATGTTGTAGAAAGGAAAAAAAATTTGCAACTTGTTGAGTTTCATTTTGCTAGAGGGCTTTTCTCTATGGAAAAGGAAAATGGCACTAGAAAGGTTATGCAACCTGAAGAATGGTGGGAGATGTTTGGTGATGAAACTCTAGAGTTGAGGAGGTTTGTTATTTGTGTTTTGAGCTTGGCTTGTAGCTCTTATGGGTGTGAGCATAATTGGAGCTTATTTGAAATGGTAATTCAATTAAAGCTGACGACTTTATTTTATTTGTTTGATAATTTTATTTATTTAGTTTAGATAGTAAATAAAAGTTGATTTTTAATTATAGGTTCATACAAAAAAAAATCGCTTACATCAACAAAAAATGAATGACTTGGTTTATGTGATGTATAACTTGAAGTTGAAAAGTAAGCAAAATAGAAAATGTATTGCTCTTCCATTTGATGAGATTGAGTCTGATGATTAATGGATAACTGAAGAGGGATATAATGATGAGGATGAGCAACCTCAAGGTGAAGGTGATGGTGGCAATGTTGAATTAGTGGGAGATGTTGGAGGAAGTTCAAATGATCCAATTGTAGAAGCTTTTGATCTAGATAATTTAATTTTGGTGGAACCTAATGATGATGCATAATATGAGGAAGACCTTGATGATGATGGAGATGGTGATGAAACTAATGATATTCATGGAGATGATCCTATTAGAGTATTGGACATGGTTCTTTGAAGACATTTATGGTTTTTTAGTTATTTAAATGTTTTAATTTTGAGAACTTGTGTTTTGTGATAGACTAATAGTATAAACTTTTTGTCATTTGTTAGCAAAATGGTGTATTTTGAACATAATTACTTATTATTCATACATATTTTTTTATGAAGTAGACTCTTACGAATCTACAAGAAGATGAGTCTATGGAGCTCTCACGAGTCTATGTAGAAACTCAATTTTGATAACCTTAAGTGCAATCAGTATACAAGCGTCTAATAACCAACAACATAGAATAGAAGAAAGTAGAAAGATTATAGTAGTATTCTTCTAAAAAATTAGCAAAAAGAAATAGTGTCCTTCATCTCCAAAATGAAACTTGCAAATATAAGTCCAACAACAATGTCGATTGGACTTTAAATCACTTACACACTTATTTTATATCCTCACAAGTGACGTCTAGCAAGGTAATAAAATGTTTGGTAGCTACAAAGGAAAGTGCACGATTTTGCTTTTCAAATATAAATTTTGCATCTCTTTATTTGAATTGCTAACATTTGAAATTTATGGAAAGGACATAATAGAAGTGAATAGAATGCTTTTACAAAATATTCCTTAAGGGTCTCTTTCATTATAGAAGAGAAGCACATGAAATTGTCTGTACTTTTATTCCTATCCTCACCATTCAAAGCACCACGTGTTTTCGTCTCCAGTAGTGAGACAATGGTCATATCAAGGCTTAACACTGATCCCATAATGGATCCTTCACTGAAGTCTATAAAAGGTGTCTCTCCTTTAGAATTAGAGACAAGACAATCAAGTGAAAAATGAGCAAAATTTCTCTAAAGCGAAGCTCTGCACAATTGAGTGGACGATAAACTCAACACTTCATCTTTTCTATTCTTTGCTAAGCAAAGTCATTTGCATCCAAGCTTAACTGTCTATTCACTCTTTGAGTGTTTTTGAATCTTTATATTCGTTCAAAATTTTGTTTGTGAAAGCTAGGAGTGGTTTAGTGTTAAACAATACTTGTGGTGTCTTAGATTCAGGGGGAGTCTAAGGGCATGCCAGAAGTAGCAAAGAGAATACTTGTATAACCATGAGTGGCAATACAAAATACTTGTTTTTCATCAAAATGTTGATTAGTAGAACCCTCTGCAGTTGCGTAAAGGAGAACTGGATGTAGTTCTGTTTGAGTGTTACAGTATAAACTAAGTGTTTCTACGTCTTTCCCAAGTTGTTTTATTAAGTATTCTTTTAAGTTGTTTTTGGTATTGTATTCACGTAGAGTGATTCTTTGGAAAACATTTGTGAAAATATTGTCTTGTTATTATTAGACATCTATGTTTTGTTTCATAAAATTTATTTTTCTCATTAGTGGGCGACTCCTTTATTTCTATCTTTCTAAACTTGTGATTAAAGTCTATATTAGTTAAAAAGCTATTATCTTTGATTAACATACTATTCAACCCCTTTCTAGTGTGATTGTTATTTTAGTTGGCATCAGAGCTCAACCTCATGGGTTGAGTATTTAACAAATATAAAGGAAAAGATTCAACAGTCAAAGAAATAAATGGAAGAAGGATACTCTACCAATAAACCACCCATGTTCAGAGGTGTCAAATATTACTACTAGAAGAAACAAATGATAGCTCATTTTGAGTCCATTCACATTGACCTATGGCATGTGACAGAAAATGGAAATCACATTCCATTTGATGATGAATTAAACAAATCCCAAGGAGCCAGTGGACGGAGGAGCAAAAACTCAGATTTCTGCTCAACTCCAAGGCTTGGAATGTTATGCTATGTGCATTATCTGAAGAAGAATGCACCAAGGTACATAGCTTCAAGAGTGCCAACTAGATGTGGGACACTCTTGTTGTAACCTACGTAGGAATGTCACAGGTAAAAATGAACAAATTAAGTCTCCTCACTCGTAAGTATGAACTCTTCTCTATGGAAGAAGGCAAATACATACAAAGTATGTTTGGATGCTTCCAAACCATTCTTAATGAATTAAGATCTTTGGGAATAACTTACGATAATTATGTTCATATTAACAAAATCTTAAGAAGTTTGTCTAGAAAATGGAGACCACAAGTAACAATGCTAAAGGGTCTAAAGAATCTTGATTCTATGTCCCTTGAAGAACTAGTTGGTACTGTCAAGGTTCATGAATAAGAACTTCAATAAGATGAAGGATTTAAGAAAAATAAGTCTTTGGCACTCAACAATCAAAAGATCAAGAAGGTCTCATCGCCTAGAGAGCAAGCATTTAGAAGCTCGTCTAAAACCCTTAAAGCTGAAAATCTTCTAATGAAGAATGAAGAAAAGTCTGAAGAAGATGAACTTGCCTTAATCTCACGAAAGATTCACAAGATGTTGATAAACAAAGGCATATCTAGATGGAAGAACTCCTCAAAAAAGGTGCTTAAGGTAAGGAAAGATAAAGACAAAAGCTCCACACTATGCTATGAATGAAAGAAACCTAGATACTTTAAATATGAATGCCCAGAACTGGAGAAGCCTTAGGACAAGAAGAAACACTACAAGAATAAGGAAAAGAAAGGTCTCATGAGCACCTGAGAAGATTTGGACTACACCTCATTTGATGAAGATGAAGAAGAAGCCAATCTATGTCTTATGGCAGTGCATCTTTTGAAGAATTTGAATCAGATAAGGAGAATGAGGTAAATATCGATGATCTTGAATATCTTAAAAAGGCTTATCATGAATTGCTATCCAACTCATATTTTCTTTTAAAAGCTAACCAAAACATATGAAAAGATTTCAAAAAGTTGTTCAAAGATCATAAGGAACTTGAAAAAACCTTCAAGATAAAGTAGATGTTTCATTGGACAAGTCTACTCAAACATGTGATGCTTGTGAAGCTTTTAAGGAAAAAAGAATCCAAGCTATGTCTTGAGAATAAGACAATTACCAAATAAAAATCTACTTTATTGGAGAACTTTCAGGAGTTAGAAAAAAATTGAAAGGTCTACAAAAAGGATTTGAAGGAACTAAATGAACTTCACGATGAACAAAGTGAAGAGAAACATGATTTGTGAATGGAATGTGCACAAGAACACAAAGATTATGAGGACCTTAACATAAGTAAACATAATATTTGGGTGGAATTTGAAGAACATAAAAGATTTGTGAAATTCTTAAATGAAAAGCTTTTGAAGAATGAAGAATTTAAGGGTCAACTCAAGATGTTGTAAAACTTCATAAGGAAATTGAAACCTTAAAATCTACATTAGCCAAATTTGTTAACAAAAAAGAAAATCTTGACAAACTATTAAGATACAATAAATGTTCCTCAGACAAATATGGAAATGGATATGAAGGAAAAATTTATGTTCATGATGAAGACATTATTGTTTGTTATTTTTGTGGTAAAGTTGGACATTTGACACCTAAGTGCAGGGATTAACCTAGAATGGGTGCGTCCAATGCATTTAAAGCTAACATAAGAGGACCCAAAAAGATTTGGGTAGCTAAGAAAAGGCTACTTCTTGTTGCAGATGTAAACAAATGCCTATCATGGTACCTAGATAGTGGTTCTTCATGTTACATGACAAAAGAAAAGTATACGTCCCAATGGCCAACTCCCTATCATGGTGGAACCATCACTTTTGGAAGAAATCAAAAAGGAAGAATAACATGAGTGAGTAAGATAGGTATTCATCCACATCCCTCTATTGATAATGTTTTGTTTATTGAAGGGCTCAAACATAATCTACTGAGCATAAGTCAATTATATGACAATGAATATGTTGTTTCATTTAACAAAGATGAGTGTATCCTCCAAAACATATACGAGACCCCACTCTTCTCTGCCAAGAGAAAAGGTAACCTGTATAAGATTAAGCTGGATGAACTATCAGATCAAAAGGTATCATGCTTACTGTTTGTTAAGAAAAATCATTAGCTGTGGCATAAAAAACTTAGTCATGCTAGTTGAAGGTTAATCTCCAAACTGTAGAAAATAAAACGACATAAGAGGACTACCAAGTATGTCATAAAAATATGATTTACTTTGTGAAGCATGTCAAAAGGGGAAAAAATTAAAACTCTTTTTCTAATAAGAACATTGTTTCCACCTCAAGACCTTTAAAGTTGTTACATCTTGATATGTTTGATCCAACCAAAACTGCATCCACTAGTGGAAAAAGGTATGAACTTGTCATAGTGGATGACTACTTTAGATGGACATGGGTCATGTTCCTAACACATAAGGATGAGTCTTTTAGTGTATTCTTTAAATTTTGTAAAAGAGTTCAAAATGAAAAAGGAGTGTGCATTACTTCAATCAAAAGTGATCATGAGGGAGAATTTGAGAATTAAAACTTTAAACTATTATGTGAAGAAAATGGTATTCTACATAATTTTTCAACACGTAGAAGTTGAGGAAGCTTGATAAAGATTTAACAAGGTTAGATGAGTCTTTTACAAATCTTTAGATTGGACGATGTTATCAAAGAAAAGGTGCATCCAGTTCAAGTTCAGAAGATGGAGCATCCACTCAACATCTAGATGATCCTTAAGAAGAAACAAGGGAACCTGTTGGACTCATTGTTGCGAAATCAGCAAGTGTACCGTTCGTTTCAAGTAATAAAGTGAGTAAGTAAAGTATCGTCTCCACAGGGATTGAATGCAATCTTTTGTCAACTTAATGTCTTAGAAATTGGAAGACAAATAATGAGTTGAGAGAGTTTGTTGAGTTGTATTTAAGTATCGCAAACGAAATAACAAAAATTTAACAAGAATGTAAGCGAATGTTAATTGGATTTTACTGCAGTAATGAGAGATGATTGTAGTTAAGTGCAATCCCCTATGATTCCTTCCTTCTATGCTTCGATTGATTATTAACTTGAATTACTTCTAATTACTCAGCTGATGTATTTTCCTATGAGTAGCTAAATCCTAATCCCTTAGTAATTTAACCTTTTGGTGAAATTAAAAACCCTAATCCCTTAGTGATTCCTTCCTAAACCAAGCATTAAGCAACACATCCTGAATTTGCTGCAACTACACGTCCCTATCCCTAGACAATGTATAAATTGTTGTTTTATTCAATTCAGAAACTAGAATCCCAATATCCCTATTGTGAATCCTAACCCTAAACCTCTTAATAGAATGGCCAGTCCCAATTAAGAATAAAGCAATGAAGAACAGAATAAAAGAAAGCAATTATGATAACCCTTATTAAAACCAATCAAGACATAAAGGAATTCTCATAGGTTCATGGCTCAACCACAATACAGAATTTAGCCAAGTATACTCAGAATTGATATTATTTCCATGACTAGCATTTTCCTAGAGAGAAATTACTAGAGGAAAAGAAAGGATTACACAGAAGTGTATTTCTGCAATTCCTTAATGCTTCCAATCTTCTCCCAAGGTCTTCAATGGCTTCCTTGCAGTAATGCTTCCAATGGTCTGTCAAAAAGCTCATTCTTTGTGACCCAGAGGTCTCCTTTTATCCCCCAATACGTTCTAGGTCTAAATCCAGTAATAGGGAACTGTTTTCCCACAATAAATTAATTTCAAATCTTTTAAATCAGGAAACCCAAGCTCGTGGCGCGACTGGCGTGGCATCCCACGCTGATCGCGTGGGATGTTTGAGTTAAATAGGCTGCTCTGGAACTCTGGCGCTAATCACGTGGATCCCCACGCTGATCGCGTGGGTCATTCGAGTTGAGTGCTTGAGTTTTGATAGAATGGCGCGACTCGCGTGGATGGCCACGCTAACAGCGTGACTTGTTCGAGCTAAGGGTTGGCCTTTGGTAGTCCCACGCTACTCGCGTGGTTGGCCACGCTAACAGCGTGGCTTGTTCGAATTGGACGTCTGTGTTTCAGCATCTGGCGCTAATCGCGTGGTGGTTGGCGCTATTCGCGTGGGCTCTTCGAACTGAATTTGTTAATCTTGACACTTCCACGCTGATCGCGTGAGATCCCACGCTGATCGCATGGCTTGTTTGAGAGCACTAGCTTGCTCTTTTTGCTCTTTTTCCTCTCTTGTTGGTTCCTAAATGACAAAATAACTAAGAATTTAAATTAATATGCAATTGAGTAATAATATATCAAATCCTATTCTAATTTACTCTTTCTTAAACAATTTATTAATCAATTAATCCTAAAAACTACTATATGCTGGAAGCATATCAAATAATTCCCAGATTTATATATTGCTGTCCTCACCAATAAACAGAGTTTCTATTTGGATAGCAAGTTTCAACAATCAGGCATAAATTCACAATTAACACTCTTAGAATCACAATGCTAAGTATAATCAATTTCAAATCAAGGTTTCAATAACACTTTCAATTCCATCAACTGCAAGAGTTTCACTTGAGTCTTTCTTACCAAGATGTGTGTATTTCACTCATCACTCAAGTGTCTAAGGTTTATTATACTCACTCAATCCAACACAGTGATAGCACTACCATAAGCTTGATCATATTCTCGAGTTCCTGAAAATAAGAAACATGAATGCATGCACAACTGATCAAAAGGTCTTTATAAGGTTATAACTTGGCCTGACTTAAGGGTAGGAATATTTTGGATCGTGACTAAAATTGAGATTGGATTTTTGTTAGAATTAGCCAATTCCACTTAGCAGTACACTATTCTTTATTCTTTGATTTTTCCTCTGCAGAACACTTGTGATAAGGAGGTAAGGTAGTAGAGAAATATATTTAGATCCACCAGCTGGTATTTCAGACTTGTTACTTCCCTAGGCTGGACAGCTGGTATTTCAGACTTGTTATTTCCCTACTGGATTCTTCACTAGATTTGGTTTTTGCCAGATCTGTTCTGTTGGCATTTTCACTCTTATACCAAAATTGTCTTCTTGGGTAACTTTGTCTTTCCTGTTACATTTCCTTCCTTTCCTGTTCCCCCTTATTCCATGGTCTTGAATCTAATTCTTTCTTTTCCAATCTCAAGTAGGGTGGTCAAGGATTATGTTTCAAATTTCAGGTGTATGAATAAAAAGGTTTAGGCTCAAAAGAGGTGACAATGGAAAATTGAGGGTTAGTCAATTTGGCCCTGGCTAAAAAGAATAAACTGCCTTGATCATATCAGAATATACATGCATCCAGAGAAACAAATCAAGTTCTAGAGTACTTACCAAGGTGAGGCCTCTCTGAAAGAATTTTGTACTGTATGACTCAATCCTCACGGGTTATGGACTCAACTTAGCCTCTGTCAACTTCATATCAAGCGTCATTTCAACTTCAACATGAATATTAATATACAAATAATCGTAATTCAATCATACTTCATGCAAGCCATTATTTCATCTCACTCAAGCTTCCTAACAGCATATCTAATGTATCACTGACTTCACAATTTTGCTTCTGAGATATATAAAATAAGCTTCTAACATGTTATTCAAAAATTTAAATCCTTATAAATTTTAGCAAAATATATAAATTTTCTGTTAGACGTCTTTTGTCTCTTGAATGTGATTTGTCAAATAAATACTGCGTATGCGCCCATTCCCAGATTTAGAAAATTGCTGACCCCAGCAACAACTAACAAGGATCGTGTGCTCACTCACGTAATTATTATTTAAAGAATCGTAACCAAAACGAAATATTGATTCAAACAGAAGACATTCTCATCAAATTATTCATGCATCAAATATCACAAATGTATCAAGTATATAAATGTGTACTGTAGTAATGTAAATGGAAAATGAAAACAAAACTAGAAAATCAAAAACAGTCAAAGCAAAAATAATCCTGGGAATCACTCATCGCCCTCTATCGTGATGTCCTCAGCAGTCTGAGATGGACTAGGGTGGTCCGCTGTTGGCTCTGCAGGGCTGGATGGGCCGGGAGGAGTCTGAGCTGCTGATGGTGGTGGTCTGGAATCCACAGGTGGCTGGGAAGACGATGGAGTAGCTGGAGCACCAAAATGGTACTGATATGCTGAGAAATCGATGCTCCGCTCTCTGCATAGGTCCTCCATCAGCCTGACCTGATACTCAAGCAGTCGAGTCTGATGCTCCATCATAGCTCTCAACGAAGGCTGATGCTGGAAGTCATCCTCTGGTATAAATATAGGTTGTGTGGACTGCTGAGACATCGGAGACTGCGGTGGATCCTGCTGGGCAGGTGCATCTGGGCTGGGGGCTGGAGGAGACTGAGGCAAAGGTGCTTCACGAGGATTGCGGGCTACTAGTTCCTCGAGAGAGAGCTTCGAAGCTCGAATCAGCTGCTCCTCTGCCGCGCTCTCCATCGCGTCTGTGTATGTCTTGAGGGTCATAACGGAGGCGGTCCACAGGTCCATAGGCTCGTCATCTGGGATTTGAACCCCAGCACGACGACAGAGATGAAGAATAAGGAAGGGGTGAGTGAGCCAGGACTTACTGCTGGTGTCCTGAATAATGTGGAGAATCCTTTTAGAAAGGACATAGGGGATGTTAAGATTCTCCTCTCCACGTAATACATATAGAAGAGTCGCTCGCTCTAGATTCACATCAGTCATATTCGTAGAAGGGATGACTGTGTGGTTAATAAACTGGTGCCAGAAAGCTGCGTCTCCGATGAGATCATGTTTCCTCAGCTTTTCTGGCACATAGTCGAGGCCCGTGGAAGCCCCGTGATCCCACAGCGGATCTGGTCAGCTTGCTGGGGCATCTCGTCCCTGTAGAGATTCGTGATGACGTCAAGCTGCATGCTGACGAAGGTGTGGCCGAACTCGCATCGGGCGAAAGGGGAGTAGGCGGTGTCCAGGAACTTCTCTATGGTCTCATCGTCAAATGGGACCTGGACACCCCTCACCCAACTGACACGCCTCTCCGCCACTGTCGATGGGTCGACGTTGGCAGAAACTCCTTCAAGATAGAACTGGAGCTCGGCTCTGCAAAACTGACTAGGCGCTCCCACCGCCGTCTAATAATGACCTCTCTGACTGGAGAGTCGTTTGGCAGCGATTCCCACATAATCTTCTTTTTCGGAATGACTTTCTTGGGTAGATACCAAGAGTCAAACCATTCCTGGCACTCCAAAGTGCGGAATCGAGCCTCGTCCAACGGAGTAGCCTGGGCCCTCTTGCTACTAGAGGACTCACGTGCCTTCCTTTTCCTCTTTGCTATTTGTTTGCCCTGAAAATTAGAAAATGTCCAAGATACAATTATAAAAATAAACTATAGTTGCTAATTCCCAGATTTAGTCTCTGCATGTCATTGACATATTCAATCAGAGCTAACAATTCAGGATGCAATCTGGAATCAACTAATTCAACTTGTATATAGTCAATAATGCTTGGATGGAATTTAGAAATACAATATCAGGCATATGGACTCAACCACAATGGAATCAAAGCTATACCAACCTCTACTCAGTTATCATGCATTCTAGTTTACCAATGAATAGTCAAAATAGGTATACCAGACTTTAACAATCTCAACACAAGCATAAATGGTTATGGACACAATATTCGGACTTGCATTGGTAACCTAAGTCAATATTTCATTAGGCACAGGAAGCTCATACATATCAAAAATTCCCAGATTTAAAGTCAGGGCACTCAATACAATCAAACTAATCTAACCCAGCACCCAATTTCAAATTATTAGGCTGCATGAAAACAAAGAACTGAAGATTTCTAGATTACCAATTCATTTCAATTAAAGTAGTGTTCATCAGCATTCACCCTGCATGGTCATGGTTACAAATCCTTCCATTCAATGTCACGCATAAAGTCAATTCACTTAGATTCAAGATAACCAATGGATTACAGGCATTTCAGGATTCAGAAAGAACCAAGCAATATCAATGTGTATGTGGAATTCCAGACTTATATTGCACACTAGACCTTAAAAACTCAATACAATGATAGCACATAAAAGCAGGCTTGGTCATTGACACAAAATCAGATTTTTGCCCTGTATCCTAAGCAATGTTCAATTAGGGATAGGAAGCTTATCAGAAATTCACAGATTTAGTTGGCAAACCATGTCTTTATTCATATTAAGTAGGTTCATGCTTCATTATCAAATAATATGGTCATCAACACACCAATTATGGTTTGCATTTCAGTCCAATGGTTATTGTGAGCTATATTGCTAATTCTAGGCTAAATCTAATGGAACTAAGCATCACATATAACCAAGCATTGCTATGAACAACATACCACAACCCAATTCAAGCAAATAATAAGCTAACTATTCACTACTGACTAAAGCATTGCAGATAAACAAGATGCAGGAATCAAATCAATCAGAACAGATACAGATGTGGCGTGACTCGCGCGGATGTCCACGCGAATCGCGTGGGATCGCGATTCTGCCATTGACACTCTGCAACTCAGTTGCCCAAACTCAAACCCTTGTGCCTTCTATGTGCAATGTACATTCATAGGGTAGGAAGACTAACCTTATCGCCAGCCACTGATGTGGAAGAGAGTGAAATGCACCAAGAATTCCAAGCTTGACAGAAATGGGGAATGAAGGTGCTGGTTCGCAGGGGTTCTATAACCCAGAATGGGGATTTAGGGCTTGATGGGGGCTAAGGTCTCAAATGAAATTGAAAGAAATGGAGAGGGAGTAGAAGAATTGGGAGAAAATTGAAGAAGAAACTGTGAGGTGCGACTTGGGTGTCTGAAAGTCCCTTTTAAAAAACTGAAATGACACTCTCGCGCGGATCGTGCCACCTCTCATGCTAACCACGTGGATGAATAAAACAGGGATAATTGGTTCAAACTTGTGGCACGAATAGCGCCATGCTTCACACGATCAACGTGAAATGATGCAGAAGAGTCTTTTGGTTTTGAACACCTGACACTATTCACGCGGTATGCCGTGCTATCAGCGTGAGATATTGAATTGAGACCCTTGGTTTCGAATAGATGGTGCGAGTAGCGCCAAGGTTCACGCTATCAGTGTGAAAGTACTAATTCTGTCCCCTGGGTTCGAATAAGTGGCGCGAGTAGCATGGGTTGCCATGCTATCAGCGTCATAGATGGAGCAGTGACCCTTGAATTCGCCCATCTGGCGCGACTAGCGCCAGATTTCACGCTATCAGCGTGGATATTGCAATTGGGGCTGGGTTGATTCGAATAGGTGGCGCGACTAGCGCCATACCTCACGTGATCAGCGTGAGTTATTCGAATGCTCTACAATGCTTCTTAGGAGTTTCTTATCAATTTAAAAACCTAAGCTAAGCCAAATGGACTAATAACAAGCTAAATTGAAGCCTAAATTGCAAATTAACACTTAAAATTAAAAACATGCCATTACTAATTAGGACAATTAACATTAACCAAAATAAATCAAGAATAAACAAGTATACTTGGCATAAAATAATAACTGAGTTAAAAACTTGCAGAAATTGAAAATAACAAAATTAAATGCTTGGATTGCCTTCCAAGTAGCGCTTTTTTAACGTCATGAGCTTGACGGACAACTTGTTAATCATCCAATGACTTGAGTGGAATGGAAACTGCATTCCTATCCACTTCCTCTCCAAAATAAGGCTTCAATCTACATCCATTCACTTTAAATGACCTGTCATTGTCTAGAGGAGAAATTTCTACTATTCCATAGGGATAAACCTTGCACACTAAAAATGGACCAGACCATCGGGATTTTAATTTACCTGGGAACAGTCTCAGGCGAGAATTATAAAGCAAAACCTGTTGTCCTGGTTCAAATTCCTTGGGGCGAATCTTGTTGTCATGCCACTTCTTTGTTTTCTCCTTATAGATCCTAGCATTCTCATATGCAGCCAACCTAAACTCCTCTAACTCATTTAATTGCAACAAACGTTTCTCATTAGATTTAGAGAGTTCAAAAATTAAAAATTTAGTTGCCCACAATGCTTTATGTTCTAACTCAATTGGAAGATGGCATGACTTACCATACACAAGTTGAAATGGAGACATACCTATAGGTGTTTTAAATGCAGTCTGGTATGCCCACAATGCATCATCTAGCTTTTTAGCCCAATCTTTCCTAGAATTTCCAACAGTCTTTTCTAAAATTCTTTTAAGTTCTCGGTTAGAAATTTCTACCTGACCGCTGGTTTGTGGATGATACGGTGTGGCAACTCTGTGGTTGACTCCATACTTGACAAGTAAGCTATCAAAATGTTTGTTACAGAAATGGGTACCTCCATCACTGATTATGGCTCTCGGCACTCCAAAGCGGGTAAAGATATTCTTCCGTAAGAATGAGACCACTACCTTCGTATCATTGGTTGGTAAAGCGACCGCTTCTACCCATTTGGACACATAGTCTACTGCAATCAAGATATATTGATTGGAGTATGATTTAGGGAAAGGTCCCATAAAATCAATCCCCTATACATCAAACAGGTCAACTTCTTAGATGTTGTTCAGTGGCATTTCATCTTTACGAGAAATATTTCCCGTCCTCTGACAATTATCACATTTTTCCACAAATTCTCTTGCATCCTTGAATAATGTTGGCCAATAATAACTGCACTGCAAGACTTTTTGTGCTATTCTATTTCCTCCAAAGTGTCCTTCATAATCCGAAGCATGGCAATGCCAAAGGATTTTAGGTACCTCGGACTCAGTTACGCATCTGCGAATTACCCCATAAGTGCATTGAAAATAAAGGAAAGGGTTGTCCCATAAATACCTCTTTGAATCATGGAGAAACTTCTTTTTTTGCTGCCAATTTAATTCTTTAGGTATGACACCCACAGCTTTATAATTGGCCATGTCCGCAAACCATGGGCTGACTTGGATTGCCATCACTCCTTCATCAGGAAAAGATTCATTTATTTCTACCTCCGGACTATCTTGCAACTTCTTGTCTTGAATCCTTGACAAGTGGTCTGCTACCTTGTTTTCCACTCCGGCTTTGTCTTTAATTTCCAAATCGAATTCCTGAAACAAAAGCATCCAACGCAGCAAGCGTGGCTTTGTGTCTTGCTTATTCATTAAAAATTTCAAAGCTGCATGGTCAGTGTAAACAATAACCTTAGAGCCAATCAAGTAAGACCTAAATTTGTCTAAAGCATATACTACTGCTAGCATCTCTTTTTCAGTAGTGGCATAATTGACTTGTGTCTCATTCAAAATCTTACTAGCGTAGTATATTACATGTAACTGCTTTTCTTTCCTCTGTCCTAAAACAGCACCTATTGCATAAGCACTAGCATCACACATAAGTTCAAATGGTAAAGTCCAATCAGGGGCTATTAACACAGGTGCAGTAGTAAGTTTCTTTTTCAGTATATTAAACGCATCTAGACAAGCTTTATCAAAACAAAAGTCTACTCCATTTTCAGTCAATTGGCTGAGAGGTTTTGCAATCTTGGAGAAGTCTTGAATAAACCTCCTATAAAACCCTGCATGTCCTAGAAAACTTCTCACACCATTAACGTTAATAGAAGGTAATTTATCAATTACTAACAGCTTAGCTCTATCAACCTCTATTCCCATTTCAGAAATTTTGTCCAAAGACAATTCCTTCTCTTACCATGAAATGACATTTTTCCCAATTTAAAACTAAATTTATTTCTTGACATCTTTTTAAAATTTTAGCTAAGTTAGCTAAACATGAATTAAAGCAAGAGCCAAAAACAGAAAAGTCATCCATAAATACCTCTAAACCTTTTTCAAACATGTCAGAAAAAATAGAAAGCATGCACCTTTGAAATGTTGCTGGTGCATTGCATAAGCCGAAAGACATTCTTCTATATGCAAACACTCCAAAAGGACAAGTGAAGGCTGTCTTTTCTTGATCTTCGGGTGCTACTGGGATTTGGTTATACCCGAAATACCCATCTAAAAAGCAGTAATAATCATGCCTTGCTAATCTCTCAAGCATTTGGTCCATGAATGAAAGGGGAAAGTGATCTTTCCTAGTTGCATCATTCAGTCTTCTATAATCCACACACATCCTCCAACCTGTGATTGTTCTTGTGGGGATCAAGTCATTGTTCTCATTTTGAATGACTGTCATCCTTCCTTTCTTGGGAACGGTTTGGACTGGACTTACCCATGCTGTGTCTGAAATTGGGTAAATCATACCTGCATCTAACAACTTAACCACTTCTTTTCTTACCACTTCTTTCATAGTTGGGTTAAGTCTCCTCTGTGGCTGTCTTACTGGTTTCATATCATCCTCCATAAGAATTTTATGAGTACAAAAGGAAGGATTAATACCTTTTAAATCGGAGATGGACCAGCCTATAGCAATTTTGTGTTCTTTGAGAACTTTCAGCAATTGTTCTTCCTCACAGAATTCCAGCCCTTTGTTGATAATGACTGGGTAGTTTTCTCCATCACCTAGAAACATATACTTCAAGGTCTCCAGCAATTCTTTCAGCTCCACTTTTGGTGCTCCAACTGGGATGTCATCTTCTTTCTTTTCCAGCACCTTCATGGCTATTTCCAATTCTTCTTGTATGGTTTCTTGGCTTCTAATTTCCAGCACTTCTTTAAGTTCTTCTTCTTCTTCCATATGACCTGCACTAATAAGATTATCCAAAACATCTAGCCTAAAGCAATCATGTTCATCAGATGGATTTTTTCATAGCATCAAAAACATTAAAAGTGATAGACTCATTATCCATCCTAAGTTCTAGTTTACCTTTCTCTACATCTATTAAAGCCCTAGCAGTGGCTAAAAATGATCTACCTAAGAGGAGTGGTATTTCACTTTCACCATCCATGTCTAAAACTATAAAGTCTGTAGGAAAAATAAACTTATCTACTTTTACTAGAACATCTTCAATAATTCCTGTAGGCTTCCTTAAGGAGCGATCCGCAAGTTGTAGAGAGACTCTTGTAGGCTTTAATTCGGTGATTCCCAAGGACCTGCAAACTGACAATGACATTAAGTTTATACTTGCTCCCAAGTCACATAAAGCTTTTCCTACATTGATGTTCCCTATTGCAATTAGAATATTAAAACTGC